>QEOW01001931.1:14170-37104 GCA_003123825.1 Juglans hindsii
TATAACGCCTAAAAAAACCCTAAAGACCCTTTCAGACCATATTCCTTCTTCTGCGCCGCACGTAACAATGCTCCCTACTCAAAGGATTTTGCCCACAAAATTAGGGAACCTTCTTCGCATCTCCTCCAAATCTTCCCAGGTAGCATCCTCCATTGTTGCCCCTTTCCATTGTACCAGGACCTCGACTCTGGCACGGTGCCCTCGTTTCGCAAGTCGCCGCTACAACACTTGCTCTGGTTTAGGAGCTAGGGTTCCATCTCGGTTGATTGGGGAAGCTGGGGTATTGGCTGGACATGGGTTCTGAGCTTCCTTTTGACGCACCATACATGAAAGGTTTGAAATATTTGTGATTCCCGGGGCAAATCCAATCTTTACGCAACTTTTCCCACCTTTTGGAGAATCTTGAAGGGGGCGTAATACCTTGGCAAAATCTTCTGATTTCTCCTCATTGCCACCGTCATCTGTTTGTACGGCCTTAACCTCAGGTAAACCCATTCTCCCTCTTTAAATTCGCCGCCAGTTCTGAGCTTATCTACATACTGCCTCATCTTATTTTGCGACTCGTGCAGATTCTCACGGACCAGTTGTGCTATGAAATCGTGGCTCCGCAACTCCTCCTTGACTGACTGAACACGAGTTGACCCTGGCTCGTAAGGCAGTAGCCATGGTGGGGGTTGTCCATAAACAACCTCGTATGGTGAGATCTGTGTTGAACTATGTCTTGAAGTATTGTAAACATATTCTGCTAGTGGTAACCATCGTGTCCAATCTTTGGGCCTATCACTAGAAAAATACCTTAAATAACATTCGAGCGTCTTATTTGTTACCTATGTTTGGCCATCCGTCTGAGGTGATAGGCTGAACTCATGAGCAGATCTGTCCCACAAATCCTAAACAGCTCCTTCCAAAATTGGCTTGTAAATATAGGATCCTTGTCACTTACAATTGTCTGCGGCACCCCATGTAGCTTGAATATATTTTCCATAAAGAGTCTAGCTACTATGAAAGCTGTGTATGGATGTGTAAGTGACAAGAAATGTGCATACTTACTTAACCTGTCAACCACCACCATGATAATAGTTTTTCCTCCTGAGGGTGGCAACCCTTTTATGAAATCCATACTAATGTCCTCCCAATTCTTTTATGGTATAGGAAGAGTTGAAGCAACCCTTCAGGGTGGATGGTTTCAACCTTATTCTTCTGGCATACATCACATTCTCTGATGAAGGCTCGGATGTCACTATGTTGACCAGGTCAGAAAAACTCACTTTTTACTCTTGCATTTGTTTTATGCACACCCGTGTGACCCCCTAATGGGCTGCTATGGAATTGGTGTAGGATTTGTTGCTGGAAGGGCACGAGAGTTCCCAAATGCAATCTTTCCTTATAAAAGAGAAGATCATTTCGGAATTGGTATAAAGCTAGACCCAGGGTCCTTTGATGGTAGAGGCTAATAAGCTTCTTGAAAGATTGTCCCAGTAGGTAGACTTCCGAATTGCCATTACCAAAGCCAAAAACTCCTTCTTGTATGTGGACAAGGCCAGATTTCTTCCCTTCAATGCTTGACTTACATAGGCAATAGGCTGCCCTTCCTGCATTAATACTACCTCTAAACCTTCCCCTAAGGCATCGCACTCTATAATAAAAGCTTTAGAGAAATCTAGTAATCTTAATACCGGGGGGGCTCACCATAGCTTCTTTTAGCTTCTCAAAAGCTTGTTGGGCCTTCTCTGTAAAGCAAAAAGCATCATTCTTCAGCAAGGTTGTGAGTGGTGCAACAATACTTCCATAGACTTGTACAAACTTCTGATAGTAGCCCGTTAGTCCTAGGAAACCCCTCAAAGCTTTGAGGTTTTAGGCAATACTCAATTCTGCATAGCCTCAATTTTTTGTGGATCACCCTGTACTCCTTACTTTGAAATAATGTGCCCTAAATACTCCACCCTACTGCACCCAAAAATACACTTGGAAGCCTTTGCAAAAAATAAGTGAGATTGTAAGATTTCCAAAATAGTGTAAAGATGTTGTAAATGTTCTTGTAATGTCTTGCTATAAATTAAGATATCATTGAAGAAAACTAGTACAAAACTTCTTAAATAAGGTCGAAACACCTCATTCATCAACATTGAAAGGTTGACGGAGCATTGGTAAGGCTAAATGGCATTACCAAAAACTCGTAGTGACCCTTATGGGTCTTAAATGCCATCTTAGGTATGTCTTCGGGGTTTATTCTGATTTGGTGGTACCTCGAGCGTAGATCCAACTTGGAAAACACTTGAGCTCTATGAAGCTCATCCAAAAACTCATCAATGTTGGGTATGGGGTACTTGTCTTTCACTGTATCTTTATTGAGTGCAGGATAATCTACACACATTCGTTATCCCCCATCGGCCTTTCTCACCAACAGAACCGGGGAAGAATATGGGCTTTGGTTACTTCTAATAATTCTACTTTTTAACATTTCTACTACCACCCTCTCAATTTCTTCCTTTTGATAGTATGGGTACCTATAAGGCCTTACACAAGTGGGTTTAGAACCTGGTTGCAATGTAATTTTGTGATCATGACAACAAGGTGGAGGCAGACCACTTGGCTCAACAAATATTCCCTTAAACTTATCAACAATACCCTACACATCCACTGGAACAGGTTCTTGAAGGTCTATGCTAACTCCCTCTAAAAACTGTAGCCATACTCCTTTGGCATAATTTTTCTTTAGACCCTGCACATATTCAACCTCTTCCACTACACGGCTTGATAACTGTATTCCTCTTAATGTAACAACAACATTCTCAACATTAAAAGACATGATTAGATTGAAAAATTTCATACTACAGTTCCCAACTCTCTTAACCAGTCCATACCCAAGACTATATCACATCCCCCCAAAATCAACAAATATAAATCAAATGTAGTTTGCAACCCTTGTAATAGGAGTGAGACAACCATACATAAACCAAGGCAAGGGAGGTTGGCTCCATTAGCCAATTGGATTGACAGTTGGCTTTCCTCCACTGGCAATCGAGCTTTCCTTGCTATATTTGGGTCAATAAAACTATGTGTACTCCCTGTGTCAATGACGATTATCACACTGGTTTTATTGATGACCCTCATTAATCTTATGGTTTTAGGAGTCAATGCACCTGCCATCGCATGCAATGAAATACCTAACAGTTCCCCTTTTTCTTCCTCTCCCTCTTTCTCTTCTTCTGATTGGATAATAGCTAATGACCCCTCAGTTTCTTCTTCCTCTACTTCTTCTATCCTCATCCTTTCTAATAAAAAGAGTTTAGGTCTATTACATCTATGACCTGGTTGGAACCTCTCATCACAATAATAACAAAGACCATTATCCGGTCTTCTGTTGGTGTTTGAGAATCTGTTGTTGGTATTGTGGAAGGTTGGATTGGGTCTAGTAGGTGGTGGTGGAAGTCTCAATATAAGGGAAGGTGCTGGTAATTTGGAAATTTGGTGTGGATTTGGTTGAGTGGAAACCTTTCGGGTAACTTGACCCTGGGCTCTTCTTATGATCTCCTCTTCTTGTAATCTAGCCAATCCAAAGGCAGTTGATAATGTAGGGGTGTTTAAACATAGTCACAGAAATTCTAAGGTCATCTCTCAACCCACTTAAAAAGGTACTTATACGAAACTCTTCAATTATCCCTTTTATCTTATTGGAGTACTCTTCAAATTGGGTTTCATACTCTTCAATTAAGCTGGTCTATTTTAATTTGGTAAACTGTCCCACCGAATCCTCTTAGGTTGAGGGTCCAAACAATGCAGTAATGAACTCATCCCTAGTAGAAATTGGGCTTGAGTTCATGAGCCAAGAATACCATGAGAGGGCTTTACCCTCCATGTGAAAGATGGCGATTTGAAGCCTTTGGTCCTCTGGAGTATATAATAGGAGAAAAATTGGTTTGCCTTTAAGACTCACTCAGCTGGATCAACCCCACCAAACTTAGGGAATTCCAATCTAAGAGACCTCGCTTGAATCCCCCCATTTTCCTCAAATAAAGCATTGTTACTAAACTTTGGGTTCTGATTAGAAGATCCTTCACCTGGTTGCGCATCACGGTTTAACTGGTCTAAAACTGCTTCTAACATCCCTTTTGTCTCTCTTGTTCTTCTCGCAGGTGCGTATTCTCTCCCTTTAATGTTGAGATTACTTCCACAAGCTGGGCATGCCTAGTCCCCTCCGCCATGTCGTAGGAACGCGGCTCTGAGACCACTATTAAGTGGAACATAGATTTGATAAATGTAAAAATGTAATAATTCTGGTTATTTGAGGACTAGAACCTCCACTCACACTCACTTGGGTGAATTCTAGGGGTGCAAGTGGTCTGGTCCTGTCTGGTCCGGCGATGGACCGAATATTTTCGGTCCATCATTTTTCTAGACTGGACTGGACCGAACACACATAGGGACTGGACTGGACCGATATCGGTCCGGTTCGGTCGGTCCGGCCTATTTTTTTATTTTTTTAAATAATTAATAAAAAAAATTTATTTAAAATCCTAAATTAAATTAAATGACTTATTAATATGGATTATGTAACAAACTCAATAAAAAAATATTTTATATGGTCAATGATAATAAATTAGATGAAAATTATATTATTAATTTATATAATTACTATATAATTAACTAACTGATATTATATATTAGTTAATTCATAGAATATTAACAAGTGTTAATAACATATTTAAAATTTTATATTGTTAATAGTGATAGGTTAGATGAAGATATATATAAAATATTGTTAATTTATAGAATATTAACAAGTATTAATAACATATTTAAAATTTTATATTATTAATTGTACAATTATTATATAAATAATATATAAAAAATATTTTTTTATTTTTATTTTTCATTCGGTCCGGTCCGAAAAAACTTTGGACTGTGGACCGGACCGGACCAAAACTTTTCGGTCCTCTAAAACGTGGACCGAGACCAACCGGTCTTAATCTCGGTCCGGTCCGGACCGAAACGGTCAATCTGGTCGGTCCGTCCGGTCTGACCGGACCGTTTATCACCCCTAGTGAATTCAAGAAATTTTATTGACTCAAATTGTAAACAGAGACTTCTATTTGTATTGGACTCTACAACAGAAGTAATAACTAACATACTCATTAACTAGACGTGGCCCAACATGGCCTCTTAACTGAACATATAAGAAATTGACTAAATCTAGAGTGACTGCGCCAGCCCATGACTCATGCGAGAATTGACAAAAATACCCATACGAAATTGGATAAAGACCCAGCATATATATAACGCCAAAGACAATCCTAAATACCCTTTAGACCATCTTCCTTCTTCTGCGCCGCACGTAACACAGGTACTCCATCCCCATTATCGAAATGACTTCAAAACTTCTCCGATCCTCTTTCTTTCTACTTTTAGATTGTCTTCTATGCCTCTTCATTCCCTTCCATTATTTTTAGATTTTCTCTCCTCTTTCTGTGATGGCTTTCATATGTCTTGAATGAAAAAAAAAAAAAAAAAAACTTGCTGTGATGGCTTTCTCCTCTTTTTGTAATGGCTTTCTATGGTGGCTTTCATGTTACGAGATCGTGGCTTCAGGAACTTAATGCTTCTTTATGTGGGCTGCAGATAGGGTTAAAATTCATGTATCTCATAGTTGTTTCCCGTCTCTACAAATCTGGGAGATAGGGTTAAAATTCATGTGGTTCAATCTTTGTTGCAAATTTGGATAAATTTGGTTTCTTTTTTTATGCAATTATGTTTTACTTCTTACTTTATTTACAAGTGCAAAGAAATCGAAATAACACCTACAAAAAAAATCTATTGATTTTCTTGTTTATATATATCTTTTTTTGAGCTTATATTCAGTATATTTTAGTGCTGGATATGTGTGTGATAGGACACCAATCATTTAGAATAAATCATGGTTGATGTGTCTCTACCAAACAATTTTCTTTATGTTTTATCTAGGCATAGCAAGACTAGCTTCTGATCTAATTTCCGTCCTCAAATGGTCGAATTGTGTGGGAAAAGTCATTCCCTGAATATGGTTAAAACTTTCTTAGATAGTTGAAAGATGCAGGGTACCAAGTCATTACTCATTATGCAAGTATAAAGCTCATTTATATATATGATGTTCATGCTCAATTTGTTTCAGACAAGCTTTACTGTACCAATTTTCATTTGTTCTCGTGACTAATTTACAGCGAAGTTCAAATGATTCATACCGAGATGAGAATTTTGGAAACCAACATTTACAACTTGTGAAAACTACTAAGATTTTAGAGTGGCTTGCATTTGCAGGAACTCTTCACATCCCCCCTTTTATTTTGGTTGATATCACGATCTTCAAGTGCAGTATATCTTGGACTTTTTTTTTTGCAACAATTACAAAATTATCATTTAACTTTCTTTGTTGGGTGTGTTATGGACGAAGGAAGCTTTCTCCTTTAATGTTGTTTGTGTTGTTATTTGTGCTACAGGAATAAGGGGATATTCTTTGTGCTGCAGGAATCTTGGATATTCTTTGTACTAGATTGTATCTATTGTTAGGGTTAGGGTTCATAACAATCTAAAGGAAAAAAAATGGAATATGACAGAGGAGAGACCGAGAATCGACATTGCTGAAGTGAAGAGAATGGAAAGAGAGAAAAGAGAGTGAGGTTAGGTTTCTGTGATGGGCGAGAATGGAGGAGAAGGTGGGACGCGAATGGGCAAGAATCATGAAATGATGCGTTGTGGCGTTTTTCCCTTCAAATTCCAATTCGATTTAAATTTCTTTCCCGCCCCAAATGCATTCACAGATACTAAAATGAAACACACAGGTTCATTAAACGGTACAGCTGTACCATTGTTGCGCTTTAGTGCGCAAAACCGCTTGAGAGTAGACTTTTTCATCAGTAGGATTGTGTTAGTCGCCCCTCAATCTGAGTTGACCGAAATTTTTTATTTTTATTTGTAAAAGTGATGCGTCTACAAAAACAATATTTAATAGAAAGAAAATTCTATACACTACACTATCATTTCACTTTTATTTCACTATGTAAGATATGACACATTTATCACCATTGGATAATCTTTTATTGGATATTTTTTATCATCCAATAATAATAAACATGCCGCATCTTACATAATAGGATGAAAGTGGGATAAGAATATGATGTATGACATTACTCTTAATAAAAATAAGAGAAGTGTTACAAGAAAGTCTTACACTACACACATCTACCTAATCAGTATGTGATTTGTCATTTTTGCTATTCTATTTAAACATACACATATTTAAGCAGCCAAAGCTCCATTTTCCTGTTTAGAGAGAGAAACTCTCCATTCTCTCTAGAAAACTCACTCTTCGAGTACCTTCGTCGGAGAGGAGTATGGAGCCATGGCTCTCACCCTTCTCTCTTCTCCTTTTCCATTATCGCACTATGTATATACTCTTATGGTAGTATTTTTTCCCCTTCCACTGGTTTGGTTTTGGTCCGGCCTCCATCAGTCAACATGCACCCCACCACGCCATTCTACAGATGCCGATCTACTGGGACGAAGCGGAATCGAGCCAAAAAGCTCAGCACGTGGCCTTCACACGCTGTCGCACTACAGCACCTCTAACGGTTACACGCATCGTACCAGCAGATTCCCCCCATCGTAACAGATCTGCCTGGCCGCAGATCAATACATCCAAAGTCATACTTTCGACTATTTATCGCTTTCCCTAACCAATGATCTTGAAAAAGAGACTACGGATCTCTCCAAAAAACATATCAAGACAACAAACTGCAGTGCACCCATAACATTCACCACTTCTAGCAGAGGTTCCACCATCATCGGCGGTGGTTCCATTGTTTGCATGATTTTGCAAACTACTAACTACTGTCTTTTAAGACGGCGCCCTCTTTGTAGGTCATAAGTGGAGACTAAGAAATTGGTTCCAAAACCCGTTTTATTTTCCTTTTTTCCACCACTTTTACACTGTGGTTATTGTACTACGGTGTTTGTTGGGAAACCCCACCCCCTCCTCATGCATCATCCTTTATGTTTCTAATAGGAATTTACTTGCTTAGAAAAAAAAATACACATATTTAAGTATTAAGATAGAATGACAAAAATGGCAATCATATGTTGATTAGGTGGCGGTATATGATATAAGGCTTCTATTTAGAATTTCTCTAAAAATAAATATGTTAATTTTATGTCAATTTATAAATCTTTTATAAAATTAGTTTGCGCTAGAATATATATTTTTTAATTTCTTTTTAAGTAATATAAATATTTTTTTTTCATAAAAAAAATAGCCAATTTAATATGAATTATGCTACATACAGTTACTTTTACGTATTCTTTTCAAACTCCACTAATGTGATTAATTAAAACAGTTATTTTATATTAAAAAAATAACGCAACCAATTATATTAGTAGAGTGTGTAAAAAAATATGTAAAATTGATTGTACATAGAATTTTTTATTTAATATACTGTTGCAAAAACCGTTATAGTAATAGAAAAATGATAAAACAACTACCCATTTACAATTTTTCTACGACCTTCCAATAAAATAATATTTTTTGAGATATTTATTTTAGTTTTGATTTTGATTTGATGTGTTTGAAATTTTAAGAAATATTATTTTATTGATAAGTTATAAATAAAATGTAGTTGGGTTGTAAGGCTATCATTGCTCTTGGTTTAATCCACTTAACTTTAATAATGTTCGTGCCAACTTTCACCCAGAATCAGCTCAATGGTAAGGCCATTTAGGCCATTGCCTAAGTCCCCTCCTATCTAAGGCCCTTAAAATTAAAAGTGAAGTTTTTTTTAACTTTTTTGAAAAAAAAAATAAAAATAAAAACCATTTCATTAAATACAATTTTAAATAATTTTTATATTTTTCAATGGATGCTACACATCTCTCATTGAGCCATGTTTCCTTACCAATTACTGCATCATAACATAGGTATCTACACCAGTTATAAGTGTGTTAACATACGTATCAATTCACAGGTATCTACACCTGTTATGAAAAATATAATGTACGTATCTTGTGACAAGTATCTGCAACAACATGAATACGTATAATATGAAATTGAAAGTGTGGGAGGCACCTTCGGCGTTAGTGCCTGACTTCGCTCCGGTGACCACTTAATTAGGCTCGATTCGAAACTTGTTGATCTTTACCTTGTCAACCCAGAGAATTTCACATTAGTTTAGATACTCCAGCATGAATAAAGGAATTCTATTAGGATATTACCTCATCCTAGCACTTAAGGTCGTGATAACTATAAATAGACTTGATTGACATGGAAATATTGTTTTCGAGCAACACTTGGACATGACATGACATGAAACAAAAAGAGAGATGAATTGACGTGATGTAATGTGACATGTACATGATATGAATGGCATGGCATAACATGAAACAAATAAACATTTCGTGACATGGTATAACGTATAATAGATAATATTTCATGGCATAATAAAGTGTGTAACAGATAAACATTTCATGAAATGATAAAATGTGTAATAGATAAATATTTCATGACAGAATAAAATGTGTAACAGATAAACATTTCATAACAGAATACAATGTATAACAGATAAACATATGGTCACAAAATAAAATATGTAACAGATAAACATGTAGTGGTATGGCATAGCATGGCATATGTAAGAACGTAAGAACATGAACAACTGTTCTCTTATCAACACACATATACAATAATCCGATAGTAAGTTAGAATCTAACTTAAAGAGATCGTAGCACAACGAATTAAAATGTGCGAAATACGATAAACAATAAAGAGAGACTTCTAAGTGTCAGAAACTCCTCACTAACAATTTAGAAACATAAATTGTTGACTTAGAATAAATTGACCATTTTACCCCACTACATGTGAAAATTACCATTTTATCTATAACTTAAGGATTTCATATCTTAATTCCAAACCCAACAAAATTTATATTCCTCATGTAAATTTCTTTCCTAAATCCAAATATTTAATTCAAAAAATTTAAAACACATCACAACCAGGTCAAAAATACATAGGCCACAACCCTTAATTTTTGTTGTAATTCTATCAAACCTCGTTTCTCATGCTTAAACCAAAATATTGAAACATACAAAAATCATATCTTACGCTTAAATAACATACTAAAACAACCAAAAAACTTTTATCACAAAAGTCACAAATTCCTTCAATACAAAACTTCAAGTATTTAACTTTAAGCACAACCTTTGATGTTCAAGGATTTATCTCTTTTCAAAACAACTACAAGAACTTCAAAATTTCAATAACATACTTTCCATACATTCATAACACATTTCTAAGAACTATCACACTCTGAATCATCAACCCAAAATCACCAAAGTCACAAAATCCAGCTCAAAACATTCGGCTATCACATTTTCACCAAAATTGAAATCTATGTGGTTTGGTTTTGATCAAGCCATTAGTTTTGAAACATTTCATGAAATAAATCACAAATGAACCCCATAATATAGTTAATAATAAAGTCCTAGAATAGATTTAAGCATCAAATCTAAGATCACAAGGCGAACTATGCATAAAAACATAGATCTACCCGAAAACTTCAAATATAAGACCCATCCGAATCTTTTCATGTATAAAAATTCATATATTTAAAACCAGCATCATAAATCCTCAAAATAACATCCCAACATGTAAATCAAAATCTTAGAAACATCATATGTGAATATTAAAGACATTGGAACATGCTTTCTCAACAAAAGATTCAAGCTTATTCAAAATAGAATCTGTTTTCAACTTCCCAGTTTTTAACTTTTTAGATCTAAGTAAATATTTCATAAAATAAACTTATAACATGCACCAGATATTCATTAAAAAAAATATTAGCATGTTAACTATAATCCATAAAAAAATTAGACCAAAATATTACCAATAACTTGGTCAAAATCATCAAAATATCACACACTGCCCAGACTGTCTCCCAGAATGACCTCTTCGTACTTAAACAAACGTTTCACTACTTAATTACCATTCAAATTAACACAAATATACCTAAAGAAACTAGACTCAAAGGGGAACAACTTATGTGAAGGGTACTTTGTGAAAAATACTTACAATACCTTCAAAAAAGTCAAGCATGGTAAGCCATAAAAACTATTTTAGAGCTCCTCTGATTTTCTCTCAAAGAAAAGGCTTGAAAAGTAACCCAATGCAAGGAAAATGGATATGGACAACTCTTAAACATCTAGAGGTGTGTGAAAGACACATTGAGTGAGGGGTATTAGCCAAAACCATGGATAATATCATGTGCCACTGCACATGGTTTTCAGCCAAAGAAGCTTCCATGTGAAGAGTGGTGGGGAGGTGGCTTTTGGCCTTCTCCTCAACAACTATTTGGGGCTGACTTGGGTAGTGAAAGGACAATATTGGCAGGGGAAACTTCCTCCAAAAGCCTTGTCATAAGGTTTCAATAGGGTTTGAGCTGCTATCAAATCCAAATCCAATTTTTCTTGATCCAATTAAATTACCAAGGTTTAAAACAATAAATAACAATGCACTAAAATGAATTAGGGTTTGAGTTAATCAAGTGATTAAGCATGTGAAAGTGATTTAAGCAAGTGGTTAATAGTATGTGGAAGTGATTTACTTAAGTGATTAAACACTATGCTAAAATTGGGTTTAATTAGGTTTTGGAGGCAAACTTTTTGGGGTTTGGGAAAACTATTTGGGGTTTTGGTTTTCACCAAGATTTTGGGGGTTCAATTGAATTCCAAATGTTTAGGATTTCTATAGGGTTGAAACCCTCTTTGGTTTGACACAAATTGGATAGTTGGATGGAATATGACTTTGCTTAGGTGGCATGATCACAAAGCTTGATTTCCTTCACATTTTCCATCTCATGGTTCCTCTTGGTGCCAACTATCCAATAGTATTCACCAAGTGTGGCTAAGATCTTATCAAGTGTCTAAATAAAACTTTCCAAACCTAATTTGGATATTCCATACTGTGATTTTGAAAACACTGATCTAGGTGATAACATCGAGTCTACTATTCAATCTGAAAGAGTGAAAAATAAATTTTACATCATAAAATCATAAATAATCATACTAACCTTAAAGTTCAAATCGTTATTCAAAATTCAACTTTGAAGTGCCTTGAAAGAATCAAAACACGTTTTCACACAAGCATTATCCTGAAAATTGAAAATTGCTTTGTTGATCGATTCTTAATAACTTTCGGGTTTTCATGAGGTTCCTAAAGCCTAAAAAAATTCTTCCGTCAAATTTCTGGCGGGTTGTTATAGAAATACTAACATGAAAAGCATTTAATAAAAGCTTCATAATATATCTGCCGGATCTTATAATAATTGTATCACTACTCCAATATCTAAAATACTAACACGATACATTAAAAACATTTAATATAAGCTTCATATTAGAAATCATACGCAATTTAATATAAGAATTGTACGATAAACGTCTAAGTAAAATCAAAGGGCTACAAAAATGCCACAATAAACCTCCAAAAAATGTGGTACAAATTGCTACGAGAAGAAATCCATTTACAACAGATTTTTAATGATTTCATTAATTCTTTTATATTTAAAATAAACACGTGAAATAGTCATCATAAGCACATGGAATAATTCAAATTTTAATATTTACAACAACAGCCCAACCAATAGAAAATAATATTTAAAAGATAGTAAATACTACAAAAGGATAATAACAGATAAATGTATGCATGTTAGCTCTTTAAGGCAAAGCATCATTAAGCAAACCAATGAAGAAAAAAGCAAAACACAACTCCCAAAGCAATGAAAAAAAAACAAAACAAAACAAAACTCAACCAGCTGAGACTACTCGTTAGCTAGTGCATGCTGGCTAAAAGTGGACATGACATCTTAACTTAATGCATGCGGAACAAGCAACTAATATAGCGCAAATGGACACAACTAAAAAAAGGATATTTGACACAACATTGAGCCATGCTCATTTTACTTCAATGGACATTCCTCCACAATAGTCATTTTGATACTAATACAAGGGCAAAGAAATGGCTGGCTAGAGCTCTAAAATTGTCCAGATTATAGCAAGAATTCTATAAATTAAGCATTAGTCTATAGTTTGTTTAGTAAATAATATATACTTTCAGATAGCGAAGAAATTGCAACTCTCTAGGTATCAAGAAAAACAAGGCATTTCCTTTTGCACCTCCCACATGAGTACGTAATCCAACCAACCCTATGAATATATTCCTAAACAAGATATATGAATGAAAGCAATAACAAAAATATGCTATATCGCGGGGGTGAAGTAAGAATCTTGGATTCGTCCGGAGGATGATACTGAAGATGCAATATTGAAGCTATAGAGGGAAAGGTCCCAAAAATATTCATTAAGCTCAAATATTGAAACTACATGAGTTTAAGAAAATGGAATAGTGACTTCATGCATCAACATAGCAATAGCTTGATCGATGTTTCCTAACTTCTTAATTGTTGTATTAGTTATAATATTTGTTATCTTTTTAATTAAATTGACTTCAAAGATTTTCCTTCCAAACCATTTTCAACTTCGAGAAATAAATCTATGCAAATTTTTCATATATTCCAGTTAGAACGATAACTAATCAGTGAAGTGCATTAAGCAAGCACACTGTTAAGAAACCAGAGACATGGTATTGGACATAAAAACTCTGTTATTTCTTCATTATTTACATGTAAATTTATAATACAAGCAAGGAACAAAATTCCGTTAATGGTGGGTTGAAGAAGGAAAGTGTAAACGGTAATATCAATCAAGAAACTATACAGTCATACATGAGATGTTGCCTATACAGGAAGCGAGTATATGTGCGAGATTTGCGTAACTCTAATACTCCCCCTCAAGTTGGAGCATGAAGGTTTGAAATGTCCAACTTGCCAAGTAGGTAATCAAATTGATTACGTCCCAAAGCTTTGGTAAAAATGTCAGGAAGCTGATGTGTTGAAGGAACATGAGCACTGGTGAGGACATGATCTCCTAGTTTTTCACGAACAAGGTGGCAGTCAATCTTGATATGCTTGGTGCGTTCATGAAAAATTGGGTTTTTGGCGATATGGAGAGCACCTTGATTATCACAATAGAGGCGCATGGGCTAAGGATGAGGGACATGAATATCATAAAGTAATGTTTTTAACCAAACTAGTTCACAAGTGGTGGTGGCCATGGCACGATACTCAGCTTTAGCCGAGGATCGGGAGACAGTAACTTGTTTCTTGGTTTTCCAAAAAATTGGACTAGCACCAAGTTGAATGAAGTAACTAGTGGTTGAGTGACGTGTAGTGGGGAAATTGGCCCAATCGGAGTCGGTGTAGGCATGGATTTGGAAATCAGAGGTTTATAGGAGGAAGCTACCAGCGCTTGGAGAAGACTTGATATAGTGAAGGACACGAACAACATCATCATAGTGAGGCTTGCGAGGTTGATGCATGAACTGGCTGAGGATATTGGCGGCATGAACTATGTCAGGCTGATTGATGGTGAGATAAATCAATCGATCGACAAGGCGACGGTAGCAACTAGGATTGGGCAAGAGGACACCATCTTGATCAGTGAGTTTGATATGTTGCTGCATGGGAAAGGATGTCGAACGAGCACCAAGATGTCCACTGTCAGTCAAGATATCGAGAGCATACTTCCGTTGGTTAAGAAAAATGCCATCAGGTGAGCAAGCCACTTCCAAGCCGAGGAAATATTTAAGGATGCCAAGATCCTTGATGTGAAACTTTTGAGATAAAAACTGCTTGAATGTGAAGATTGCCTGTGAATCGTTACCTACAAGAAGAATATCATTGACGTAGACAAGTATTATGGTAAAAGTGGAACTATGAGAATGAGTAAATAGAGAGTGATCGGCATGGGACTGAGTAAAACCGGACAAGTGAATAATTGAGGAGAGTTTGGAAATCCAATTCTGAAAGGTTTGCTTAATTCCATAATAGGGACTTGTTTAGCCAGCAAACCCGGTTCTCCCCCTTTGGGGAATGTCTCGGAGGAAGAGTCATGTAGACTTCTTCTCTAGATCACCATGAAGGAAGACATTGTGAACGTCAAGTTGGTGTAATGACCATAGGCATGCAGCAACAATAGTGAGGACACATTAGACTGTAACAAGTTTGGCCATGGAAGCAAAGATATCGTGATAATCAAGGCCTTCAACCTGAGTGTACCCTTTGGCGACTAAGCGGACCTTGTATCTCTCAATAGAGTCATTGATCTTGAGTTTAGTCTTGAAAACCCATTTGCAACCAATGGGTTTTTTGCCGTATTTGCAACCAATGGGTTTTTTTCCGTGAGGTAATGACTAAAGAGTCCAAATGTTATTGGCTTCCAATGCTTGAATTTCATAAGCCAAGGCATCACGCTAGTGAGAATGTCGCATGGCCTCGAAGTAACTTGTGGATTCATCTTGCAGTGACAAGGCTGAGAGAAAAGCTAAATGTTTAGAGTTAAAACGTGTATAGGAAAGAAAACATGCGAGAGTTTGAGGATTAGCTGGTGAGGAGCAATCAGAAGGGGGATTTCGGTTGGACTCATGGGGCAAGAGAGGACATATATAATCATTGAGGTATTGATGATGTGTAAGTGTGCGCTTAGGATGAGACAAGGGTGGTTGTGTGATGGGGGAAAGATCGGGAGATGAGGAAGGATAAGTAGGAATATGAGATGCAGGAGTAATGGGATAGGAAGTGGGAAAAGTGGTAGGAGAAGGGGGGATTGGGAGGTCCGGAAGAGAAATGGGAATAGGAGGGGAAGGAGGGGCAGCGGGAGAGTGATGTTGGAAGGAAAATTCAGACTTGACAAATGTAACATCACGGGAAACAAAGTAAACACGATAGGCTTTGTGATCATAAGGATTGCCTAAGAAAATTCATTTGACAGCTCTTGGGGAAAATTTATCAAGGTTGGAGTGAGAGCTTTGAGCATAGCAGAGACACCCAAAGACATGGAGATGAGCATAAGAGGGAGGTTTGTGGTATAAGAGTTTGTATGGAGATTTGTTGTCCAAGGTAGGGATCGGGATTTGGTTGATGAGATAAGTAGCAATGAGGATACATTCGTCCAAAAAATAGATCAGAAGGTTAGCTTGGAAACGTAAGCATTGGGCAACATTGAGAGGATAGCGATGCTTATGTTCAACAACACTATTTTGTTGTGGGGTGTCAACACAAGTGTATTCATGAATGATCCCGTGTTGGGAGAAAAATTGTTGCATGTTGTGAAATAGGAATTCTTTGCCATTATCAGTGCAAATGTGACGAATGGAAGTTTGAAATTGATTTTGTACTAAGACGTGAAAATGTTGAAGATATGTGAAAGTTTCATATTTAAAACGCATAAGATATATCCATGTGGTACGTAAAAAGTCATCCACTATAGTTAAAAAAAAATAATGCGCTCCATATGTGGAAGGAGTGGGATAACCACCCCAAATGTCACAATAAATATGATTAAAGGAAAAATCACTTTTATTGTAATTTGTTTGAAATGGGTTTATTTTCCTCGAGTACAAACATCACAATGAAAATGAATACTAGACAAATTTATGGCCTTATTCAAACAGAAAACTAAGGGGTGGCCTAATTGTTTATGCCATAAAGAAGAATGGATGGTGTGGTGAATGTGAAACACAAGGAAACATTAGGGTGGATGGGTTTGTATTAGTAGAGTCCATTGTGAAATACACTCATTCAATCAGCATCCTCGTGTCTAGATCCTAGAAGACACAAAATGTAGGAAACAACAAGGCAACACAATTCCAAGATTGGGTTAGTTTGCTAATGGAGTGGGGATTAAAATTAAAATCAGGAACATAGAGGACATTATCCAAGGATAAATTTTCAGATATTTGAACACGACCAATGTGAGTGATGGGAACAATCTCACCTGTGGGAAGTTGAATAGGATTAGCATGACCAATAGGTTCAGAATTGAGGAAAAGAGAAGATAATGAAGCCAAATGTTCACGGGCACCAGTATCAATTATCCATTCAGAGGTGGTGGATGAGAAAGAGGATTTACAAGAGAGTAAAGAAACAATACCAACAAAATTGGCCGATGTAGGTGCGAATGGAGTGAGTAAGTCCAGCAACTGACAATATTGAGCAGCAGTGAGGCCAAGAATGGAACTCTTAGTAAGAGTACTTGAAATTGGAACGTTCGTGGCGTTGGTGGCAATGTCAGAGGACCTTGATTTTCCATTATGAGTGCGTTGAGTGCCATGAAAATGATCCCAATTGGGAGGATAACCGATCAATTTATAACGTGTATCCTTCCAATGACCAAGATTGCTGCAATGCTCGCACTTGGGTCGACCACATCCACATCCTTTTGACTCTGTAGAGCGGGAAGAGTATCCAGGATGATGGGCAACCATGGTGATGGAGTCGGTAGGAGGTGAAAGTTGAAGGAGCCGTTGGCCTTCTTCTTGATTGAGAATGGAGTAAACTTTTCTGACATTAGGGATTTTATCCATGGCAGGTATCTGACTGCGTATGGATGCGTAAGAATCGTTGAGCCATTAAGAACTAAAAAACATGTTAAGTTTCTTGACGTTGTTGAAGGAGTTTCGTGGCACCACAAGTGCATTCAGGGAGTGATATGAGATTTGCTAATTCATCCCAATAAGATTTTATGGTGTTATAATAAGTAGCAATTGACATACATCCTTGCTAGGGGTGTAAATTTAAACCGGGAAACCGAAAAATGGGTCCGGACCGGACCGAACCGGACCGGTTGGTCCGGTTTTGAACCGGTCCGGTCCGGAACCGGTTCCTATTTTATGAAAACCGGCCGGTTCCGGTCCGGTTCCGGTTCTGTAGTTTCCGGGACCGGACCGGACCGAACCGGACCGGTTGGAAAAAAAATATAAAAATTAATTTTATATATTATACAAAATATTTATATATATAATATATAATTATATGTTAAATTTTTATATATAATATATAAAATTATATATCATATATGAAAAAATTTCATATTATAATTTATAAATAATAACATAAAATGTTAATCTTAAAGATAAAAATTTAATTGATCATATGCTTTAAGCATAATATATATATTAAATTATTAATAACATTTTATAATAAGAAGTAACACTTTATTATATATTTTTTACATTTTAAAAAAACCGGAAAACCGGACCGGACCGGACCGGAAACCGGTAAAACCGGATGTACCGGTTTAGGAGGGTAATTGGGGCGTAATCGGTTTTGAAAAATACAAAACCGGTACATACCGGTTCGGTCCTAAATTTTGTCCAAAACCGGACCGGACCGGACCGGTTACACCCCTAATCCTTGCGTTAGCAGATCGACATCACGTTTTAGTTTGAAGATATGAGGGTTGAGACTTTGAGAAAATCGAGTTTCAAGATCAAGCCATACCTCTCGGAGACGAGAAGGGCACTTGGATGGTCTGATGAGTGAAGAAGGTATGGAGAATGCTCAGGATGATTGGAAGAGGTTGCAAACATGGTGGATGGCAGAGAATAAAATGAATGAGAGGATCGAATGGCTCTGGTACCATGTTAAGAAACCAGAGACATGGTATTGAACATGAAAACTCTATTATTTCTTTATTGTTTACTTGTAAATTTATAATACAAAGCAATGAGCAAAATTCCATGAATGGTGGATTTAAGAAGGAAAGTGTAAACAGTAATATTAATTAAGAAACTATACAGCTATATATAAGATGTTGCCTATACAGGATGCGGGTATATGTGCGAGATTTGTGTAACAATTTATTTTACATTAGTAAAGATATTGGATATGCATGTCTGAAATTAAACTAAAAAGATTTTTTTTTTTTAATAAGTATACATATCTATTTAAATTAGATAAGATAACACTTTAGTATGGCTAATACAAAGTTGAGTATAATTAGTTAAAACAATGCTATAAAATGAAAAGAGAACAAAAAAACTGAAAAATGAGTAAATAAAATAAAATTACTAAATAAAATCTCATGTTGAGAAAGGGGAAGAATTCTCTTCAAAGAGACCCTTTGCAGCAACTCGCAAGCTAGTTAGGCTGAAAAGAGACAAAAAATTGTAAAAGAGCCTAGCAACCCACCAACCAAAGAAAAAAGGGTAAAAATGTAATTTTATCCATCAAATAAAATCTACTATCCATAGGGCTATAGACGCTCTTATAAGCATGGAGTAATGTGTTAGGCACTTTGTCTAGTTGGGAGAAATTCTTTTCGAACATTAGTAATGTCCATAAAAGATAAAAATAATAAGATTTTTTACTTAAAACCAATTAGTGAGTAGTTTAATACATCGAAGCAAAAAAGCAACTAGGCAATGGCCATAAAAGTTAAAGATAGCTTAAATAACCATGACATTTAAGATTAATTCAATTTTCACTTAAAAGAACAACATGTACCTGCTTAGAAGCAAGGACATCAATATTATATCTAGAGCCGTGATATAATATTGTTGGTGAAGAGAGAGATATATATATATATATATATATATATGGAATTTCAAGACTGTCATCCTTTTAAGCAAAATATATGTACTTAAAATGTTTTTGCCACATCTGACCCATTTACACCAAAAGACAAATTAACCTTGATCACTTAAACGAACACAAAGAACATAATACAAGGGTAAAAATGACATAACACAAAACATGAACTACTCACACGGATGAGCAAAAACACAGATGACCCATTGCCTCGTTTGTTTTCACAGATGAGTTGAGATAAAAGTTGAAAGTTGAATAAAATATTGTTAGAATATATTTTTTTAATATATTTTTTTTTAGATTTGAAAAAATTGAATTGTTTATTTTATTTTGTGTGAGAATTTGAAAAAATTGTAATAATTAAATGAGATTAGATGAGATGAGATGAGAATAATTGTAAAAACAAGCGAGGCAGTGACACAATATGACTGACGTACTGACACAAACCGGCAAAACAGAAAAAATGGAGAAAAAATCAGATTTTTCAAAAGGGACAAAAACGTAATAAGACCAAGTAAGACAAGGGCATAAATGGAAAATATGGAGAAAAAAAGTGTCAAACACTAATTACTATTCATTCCCTTATAGTCACTTTTAAGATATAAGAGAAATTAAAGGACAATGCTATGGTGCATATCAAATGTGCAAATCAAATTGCACACCAGTGCAAATGTTTTTTTTTCTTTAAGTATTTTTTAAACATCCTTAACCATTAAAAAAAATTAAAATATATAAGTTTAAAAAAAAAAAAGTTAAAATATATGAGTAAGTATATTTGATGGGCATATTTGAGAACTATACTAACATTTTTCTATAATAAAATAGAAATGAGTTGGAGGATGTTTTCTCCAACAAGTACTCTATAAATATAATAAGTGTCCATTAATCATGCGACAAGCATATATTTTTTTAAAAGAAAAAGTTCAAAATTTGATATTTGTCTATTCATTTAAAAAGTATGTACAGTATTTGTCATGCACTTAATGGATATATACGTGTCACTTTCTTTAAATGGATTGAGAAAACTTCATCCAAAACTTGATCCTATGAAAAATGGCAGCACAAAGTCTATATAAGACGGCCCTGTAATAAAAAAAAATTAATATAAAAAAAAAAAATCCTGCCCGCAGTTAAGGAGGGAAACAATTCAAGCCACAACTCTCTACTTATCCATGCACAGCAAAAAATCTGGCTACAAATTAATGGCCGAAGCGCTGCTTTCTTACCAAAGTGGCTGGGCATCATGCCCACGAAGGAACTCCTATATATTATTGAGAAATAATAATTACAGTTGTGAATACATAAGTACTATATAATCACTTTATAAAAAATAAATAAATACAAGATGTATATAAAAAAATAATAATTTTTTAACAATAGACTCTATTCTTTTTCAAAGCGATTGCATAGTATTTACGTATTCCATAACTGCACGTGTCATTACTCTATTTTATTTTTGGGCAAGTAAATCCCATGATATCAAAACAAACCGGACGACTTTTTCTTGCCACGAAACCCTACAGTACAAGTAAAGGCTAGGCGTAGATCGAATTGTTAAAAATCCATGGAGAAATACGCAAAGGTTTTCGAGGATATTTGAAGTACTCCCAAATTATAACAAAAGGCTTGCACGTAAAGACTTGATCAATGGAAAGACAAACACACGTACTCCTACCCTGATTACGAGTGCCAGCTGAAAGATCAGATCACGTACGTACATTAATAGTCCTTAAAACAAACAAGCGAGAAGATGTAAAAGTAAAACAAGCACACTAGAAGATCACTTATACCATGATGATCAAACAGCTAAACAACTAACTAACTTATCTGCTAATCAAGCACACCGCGTACAACTTGAGCATGATCTAGCTTCCCATACGTACACCTTTGTAGCTGGTCATGGAAGACATGCACTGCATGCACGTAACAGACGGATCGAGTAGGAGATATTAAGCCCATTATTTGGGATGATAATAAGCGTAGATGGTGTAGTAGGTCTGCAAAATGGTTAACACTAACAACACAAGCGCAGCCAATAACGAAATGAATGACCATGGCGTATTAAAGTACCTATGTTTGAACTCCGTCCATCGCACTTTCCACTTGACATTATAACGATGGTTTACCTTTTCGAAAAAGTTGTATAAATAAAACTGATCGGTTTCAACATCCATCTCCTTCCCCAACTTGTTGATGAATTGCACGACCTCGCTGTTCTTCCCAACATAACCGTCAATGATGTTTTGTTCGTATAGGTACTCGACGTCCTTGGCTGTGTTTACTAAGCAGTCCAAGAAATAGGCGTAAACTGTGATGTGCTTGGAGCTTTTGTTGTCCAACTGCTCGAATGCCCGACAGTTCACCACCAAAGAGTGCATGAAGTAGTCGAAGGTTATTTTGGGCATCTCAATCACTCCGTTCTTGAATTTGACAGCCAAGAAGTTGTCGGCCGCCTCACGCAGTTTGATCTTAATCCCTGCTTTGAGGAGCTTTGTGATGCAGTATATCACCGGTACTGGTTTTTTCTCCTCTGGTGGCTGATCTAGATCGCGAGTGATAAAACTTAACCGAACCAAGTCCAGCAAATGCAAGCTGTCATTGAGTTTCTCGCTCATCTTTTTGAGATCTTCATCGGATCTGCGCATTACCTTGTTAAAGAATCTCAAAGCAAGCAAGGACAAAGGATAGTCCTCATCAGGCATTTTGGAAGTTTCAAATAACTTTTTCAGAACAACAAAGGGGATCTGGTTCTCAAGCAGAAGAAGATCCCCGTAGAACTGTGGTATTGCCCATGCCACGGAGGCGAGAGGGTGATCAGACTCGATCTTTCTCGATTTTCCAAGTACTCGAAACAATTCTAATATAAAACAACCATCAAGAACCAGCATTCTGAGGAACGGATCGATCGTCGAGGAGTTGAGCTCAATCTTTTGTGAGTAATGACCTGATCTGGCATCAGCAGCTTCAAGTACTGGCCGGCGTATGGTTTCCATCAATTCTTCCATGCTTGTTTTGACGCGGGACTGTAGAATGCTATAGAACTCCTGCTTGTGCTTTTGTTTCACTTGGAGGCGTTTATGTTTCGCGTCGTCCTTGCAGTTGTAGTGCCCGATGGAGACGACGCGGGGCTCGAACCATTTCTTGCCGCTGACCTCGACGAGTGTCTTCGGAACACTGTAGATGCAGCAATTCTGTGTGGAAGTATCTGAGTCCCCAATTTCCAAGTCATGGAAAGACGACTCCCCATGATCCTCGCTCGTCGAGGCTCTTTTAGTTTTTTTCGCTGTTCCTCGTTTTATTTTTGAATCAACCTTGACCATCTTGCTTGGTTTTAGATTCTGGGTGTTGTGAAGTTGGCGATCGAAGGTATGAACCTATTTGATTGGAAGTTTGACACAGGATTTGAAGGGAACATGATGGCGAGAAGTCAAGGTC
>QEOW01001931.1:59303-202576 GCA_003123825.1 Juglans hindsii
TATATATATATATATTTTATCTTACCTCAACATCCAAATGAGGACTGATTGAGAGTGAGTGTTTTCACGTAGAGAGAGAAGCTTAGGTAGAGATGAATGCTAAACGAAGAGAGAGAAAACTAACGTGAGAAAGAGAGAGAGGAAGAAAGGTGATGTGAGAGAGAGCTTGCGCCAGGAGCAAGAGAGGCTGCGTTAGATGTCGTGTGGAGGTAGTGAAAATTTTGGCTTGGAACGGAGAGGGGCAACCCGTGCAGTGCAGCGATCCTTCCGATGAAGTAGTCTGTTGGAGTGATGGTGCAATTAGGTGGACCATGGATGCTCTGTTTTGAGGTTGGAAAATAAAGGCTCTTAGTTTGGACATGGCATTGTTGTCATGAGGGTGGTGGTCGGCATTATTTGTGGCTGAGGAAGGAGACGTGGAGGAGCATGCAGCGGCTTCAGAGCATGCGGTTGGAAAACCAAATTGGTCAATAGGTGTTGTTATGACAATAAACAGGCTTGAGAGAGGAACGAAAAGACTGTCGAGGCTTAGAGAGAGAGAGAGAGAGAGAGAGCTTGAGAATACATGTTCATATACGATAGCCCTTGATTTGCAAAAAGATGAATGTGTTAGAAAATGAAGAATGAACGTGTTTGTGTTTTTACAAAACAGTGATGATCTCCTTAGGGTGTTTGTCCCACAGGTTGGTGTTTGACAGAGGAATTACAAACAAATGAATTTTGCACAAATGGTCTCCATTTATAGACCATAAGGTAGTGGTTGGTCAAATGGCACAACCAATGGTAAGAAACACAATTGTTTGCACTGGTTGTGTCTCGACACTTCCTCAACCAAATGATCAATCCTTTACTTGGGAATCAAACTTCATTTTACTAAATCATTAGTGAACAACATCAATTCTTCGTGACTGAATAAACATTGATGTCACAATTGATGATTTCAGTCAAATACATAACACATGTATCGACTTGTGCTAAATTTTTATTAAGTACTTCCCTTAAGCCATTTCTAAGGTTTTCCTTAATCACCTTATCAGCAACTTTAGAAATAATTAACCCTTTACTTGGATAATCAAGCTGCACTGAACTTTTATTAAGTATTTCCTTTAACGTCATTCATGAAGCTTTCCTTAATTACCTTATCAGTGAATTCACAAATGACCAAGCTTTTATTTTGGTAACTCTCCATAACTCAATTTTCCTAAGCGCTTCCTAAGTTATATGCATGTTAACCATGAGGTTATTTTACCTAGATATCTTTCATTCCTATTCTGGTCACATGTTCTCTAAATTTCTTTAGAGACAGTCCCTTAGTTTTTGGATCTACCATCTCAGTGAGGAAACAAAATTAACCTTTATATCACATATCTCTACTATATTTAAAATATAGTGATGTTAACACCAAAAAATTAGTACAACAGGCCTAAAGGAAAGAAAGAGTCACTCTCGGCCTGCTATGGCGACCTGCGGCTCGATCGGTGTGGAGTGGAGTCCCCGACGGTGGTCTGGTGTAGCTGTACGGTGTGCGTGCTTACATTCATGGTGAACAAGAAATAAATACAGAGAAAGTAAAAGACATGGAGACACATAAATTTAAGTGGTTCGGCATAATGCATACGTCTACAAGTCGGTTTGGGGGGGGGGGGAGAATCCACTATAATATGATTGTTTTACAAGCTCTCATAATCACTCATCCTAGTTGTACAATAGAGATCAGAGTTATATTTTCTGACGGTGAGCCTGTCGTTGTGCTTTGGTTCCCAGGTTGAAGAAGCTGAAGGAGAGGTCGAGGTAACAGTCTGGAAGAAGTTCGGAAGAAGACAAAGCCCCCAGAACTTGTCTGGTTCCCTCTAGTTGCTCGCAATTCTTGAGGGCAATTTACTTCAAAAGAAGACCTTGAGAATCTTTAAAGATAAAATATGCAATCAAAATAATCTCCCAAGGTCCATAGAGAAATAATTTTTGGGAGTAGATCCCTGGTTATCCGTGTCACTTGTGTTATTTTTGAGCACGTGGCTAGGTGGGAGATGGGCTCGATCGCGTTAGGTGCAAGCGCGGAGCTAGTCTTGGCGAGATAAGCGGAAAGCTAGCTCGTCTTTGGCAAGAAATGTGCAGGAGATAAGCTCGACTACATAGAGTGCGAGGCTAGGTGAGAGACAGGCTCAATCATGTAAAGTGTGAATGCGTAGCTCGATTTAGTGAGATAAGCGAGAGGTTAGCTTGACTGGGTTAGGTGTGAGCGCAGAGCTCGTCGTTGGCGAGAGATGTGCAGGGGATAGGTTATACCGTGTAAGGTACGAGCGTGAAGCTCGACTTGGAGTGCAAAGGTCGGGTAGTCAAGTAACTTGCCCGCCTGTTTGGTGTTTGGGGTCTCGGGTAATCCTGACCTTTTCTGCTTGTTGATTCGTTCCCAAAGATAACTCGAATGAGGCAGTTGTGGCATGACTGTTAAACACTCTATGTTTATTATAAGAGATGTCATCCCAGGAGTAATGTTCGGCAGCCAAAAGACTGGGTCTGCGCTTGACCATGAGAGAGGTCGGGTAGCCTGGAGACTAAACCCGTCTGTTTGAGCCTCACAGGGAGCCAAACCCAAGTGTGAAATTTGCAAACCTGAATCTTCTTGTTGGAGTGTGGTGAAGGTCTAAGACTGCGGTTATGGCACGATGGTAAATGCTCTGCGTTTGCTGGAGGAGATGTTGTTCCAGGAATAGTGTTGGGTAGTCAAAAGACTCATTTTGCCGTAAGAGAGGTTAGGCAGCCTAGAGACTAAATCCGTCTCTTTGAACCTCATGACGAAGTGATATTACGTGAGTTGTAGAGTATGTTTTTATTTGGACGTAGACGTGTGGATTTACTTTGTTAAGTGGGTATTTTAAAGGACTAATATTTTATTAGAATGGTTACTACGTAGATACTGATAAGTAATACTAAAATGAATTTTTTTTGTTTTATTATTATTTAAACAATGATGTTGGTATTCTAAGAAGAATGAAAATTTTGGGTTTTGAGGAAGTTAAAATAGGTTATTTTAGATGTTTAGGCCTGAATATCGAAATGAGAGATAAATTAGAAATTTATGGAAATTTATGTGATTACTTTATAGGTGACGATTAATTTTATTCGGCGTTATCGAAGAAATTTTTGAAAAGCTAAGACGTCCAGGTAAGCGGGATTCCTATGCTAGACCTTACACGAATTAGTGAGATTGAGGTTGACTTTCTAAAAACTTTGCATATTTTTGTGATGAAATGAGAACTTGGGAAAAACCAACATCGGTCACTTATTTGCATTACTCATGAAATTTGTATGAAAAAGGAAAAATATTTTCTGACATGCATTGTGTAGACATGAGCTAAATTTTGTCATTTTGTCTCTGAAATCTGAAAAAGAGCGATATTGAGAATCTGAAAAATTGTGCATTTATTTGGAAAGATGCTCCGACTTTTATTTTCAGTATGTGAGAATGATCTGATTATGTTTTGGTACTCTGTTTTATTTTGATATGACATCTGGAAACTTTTGGCATGGTGTACTGATTTTGTATCTGACTCTGTCTCTGCTCTGCTTTGCTCTGTTTTGTTATGCTCTGCTCTGTTTGGGTTGGTACCAACTTCTCTGTCTCTGAGTGCACCCACTTTGGAAACAAAGTGGTTTTATTGTGGTCTTTCCTGTGTCCACACTCGGGGCTTCGAGAAGAATAAAGGAAAGATTTCACCTCTGTCTCTGCCTAGTTTGGCCACCGGGGATAGCACAACCCTACCACGGGGGTGAAACATGGTCTCTGCTCTGTAAGATGTTCTGTTTTGATGTGATGATGATGTTCAGGTTATGTTATGCCAAAGTACTCTGGGTTTTACTTGACTTAAAGCCATCACTCTGTTACTTTTGAAAAATGTTTTGTTCTACATGATAACTCTGGAAAATATTTTGTTATGCATACTGTACTCTGTAAATGCTCATGTTTGCACGCTAGTATACGTTTTCTGCTTACTGAGTTGTTGATAACTCACCCCTATATCTATAATATGTTTCAGATAATGTTTGATGCAACAACTGGAAATCAGGAATAGAGAGTACTTGCTAGTTTGTTGATCATAGAAGGCTAAGTGCCTTGGAGTACAAGGATTTTTGGAGAATCTTTTGGTAGTGTTGATATTTTATGTGGCCTAGATATTTTGAGTAATGGATATTTCTAGTCTTTGTGGAAAAGTTTATGTATATCAATGAGACACTTTTGATGTGCCCTTATGTAGGAACATGGATATCTGTGTTAAACAAATAGGTTAATATGTTATGGAGATTCTGGTTTATTTTAAAAGTAGTATTTGGAAATGATTTTAAGTGATATGAGTTAACTCTCCGGGCCCTCGGGGGACGGGGCGTTACAGTTGAAAACACTTGAAGATATCTACTAGAGTGTATGCCACGAGTTGGAGTGCTTGAGATAGACCGCCATGTTGAGTTGCCTCTAGAGATGCCGCACATGCCCTAGTCATGGTGGGGACAAGCACCTTGGCTAGCCTACAAGCATACCTTGGCTCATGGGGTGACACGCACGGGGCACCTAGCATGCATACATGCCTTGGCCCGCGCGATGGCACACACGAGGCACCCAGCATGAGGGCCAGCGAGGTTAGTGAGTGCCTGCTTATGCGCGCAGCCATGCGCCCATGCGTGCGGCAATGCGCGCAGGCATGTAACGCGCGCTCATGTGCGCAGCCATGCATGCAAAATTGGGCGGCGCGCACATGCGCATGGCATTACAAGCAACAACGTGCCACGCGCGCATGCGTGCTTCAGTGCGCAGGGCCATGCGCACCTTGATGGGCCGCGTGGCCCTTGCGTGCGTCCATGTGCCGCAAGGCCATGCGCAGCACATCCAGCCCACCTAGTGCGTGCGCGCGCACATGCACAACCCTGTGTACACCAGCGCACGGCTCCAGCCCATGCCTTGCAGAGCAGGTTAGTGGCATGCCTACCAAGCATGCCATCCAGCGCATGGCTCCAGCCCATGCCTTGCAGCCTCAGTGCCTAGGCCACCAACCTGGGCCATGCAGCACACCACCATGGTTCACCATCAACAAGCCATGCCACACCACCTAGCCATGGACCAGCCCGAAGACCACCATGCACCAACCTAGCCTACCATAGGCCATGCATGCCACGGCTAGACTTGGTCCATGACCACTATCATGTTATTTATTTAATTTGATTTATTTATTTATTTTCAAGGGACCTATTGGAGGTTTACAAATTGTATTGCTTATAAATAGAACTCCATTCACTTGCCTTAGAATCTTTTGGCAGAACTCCTAGAGGGAAAACTATTGTTTGAGAAATCATAAACAGTGCCTTTGCACTTGTGCTTTTTGGGTGAAATTCGTGAATCCCAAAGAGAGGATTACACCTTGCAGTTCATTGAATAGGTGTAATTCATTTATCTTGTTTTCTAGTAACTTGGTGCAATTTGTGAATCCAAGTTGTGTTTATCGATATATGAGGTTTATTCAATTCTTGTGCAATTCGTGAATCAAGTATTGAATTATCATTCTTTGTCCTTTTGTTCATTCAAGTTCATAAGTATTTTTGCTTTTGTTCTTGAGTGTTCTTCATTGTGTTCTTGGTGTTCATCATATTTTTGCTCTTCCAATCCATCCAATCCATAAAAGTCGACCACCATAGTGTTTGTCAACTTTCCATAATTAGATTGCCTCATCAAACCCTACCTAGCCGAAACACGTTATCCTTGCCAACTCATATCCATTTTCGGAAATCACTTGCCATATTGAGACTTGACCTAGCCGCCACTCTCCCTCCCATATTAGAGTTCCTACAATTTAGGAACCCTAGTTGACCCAATCACATCCTCATAACTGGCCATTTCCCTTCCCAAATTGAGTCCCTAGATTTTAGGAACCTTTCCTAAAATCACTCAATCAAGCAACCAAGTCAAACCCTTGTGGCCGTCCAACCCTAACCGACCACCTCCAAACCCTAAAACAAACCCTAAACCAAAACCCTAGTCGCCCATTTCCATTTTCCAAACCCTAAACCCTAACTCCCAAGTGGCGCCAACCCTAGCTCCACACTAGTGTCGTGCGCCCCTTACACCATTGTATCCCATACACTTCCTTGACCTTTTCCACCATTCCATACATCCATTTTAGCCTAAACACCTAACCTCACCATACCAAAGTGGTCATCTTGACCACCATCGTTCAAGAACCAAGTAAGAGAGGAACGAAGGTTCGGTCATCACAAGGTTACCATTGGCGTGGAGATCATAGTGTTTAGGAACTTGACCGAGGTCCCTAGCAGTATGCCACGGGTTGGAGTGCTTGAGATAGTTTCACTTTGAATTTTACAATTCTAAGAGAGTAGGTGAGTTTAAAATATAAAAAATATGAGATCCATGAATTTTGGTTGAACTTGATTTTTGTTTGCATATAGTGAAAAATTTAGGGCTTTAACGGAAAATTTGGAAAGTTTAAGGGTATTTTTTGTAAATACCCATTTTTGAAGCCCTTGTTTATGAACCTCACCCATATTAGTATTAATCCTAACTAGTACGAATTTGTTTTCAGCCGCTACGACCTTTTTTGAAATCTCAGGAAGTTTGTAAGTTGGCCTCTAGCTTACACCTTGATAGATTAATTATGATTTATTGATAAATGTTTCATTCATGTTTCAATTATGATTTTGAGTATAAAATATCATGTTATATGATACAAGGATTGCATACTTACATGACATGTAATAGTTTCACCACTTTTGCATATTACATCTATAAATGTCATTTTCACATGAAACCTTGCTATATATGCACATGTTATGAAAAACATTTTTCAACATAACATGAAAATATTTTTGTCACAATCCCAAAAAATAGGATGAGGAATTATCATAGTGGAACTCCTCTGTCCACTTTGCAGTGTTTAAGAATGGAGTGGTAACCCCTGAGTTGACGAAAAACAATCAACGGGCATTGAACGAGTTCTTTTTAAAGAATGCCGGAGCGAAGTCAAATTGTTATGACACTTAAGGCTAATGGGTGTACACGTTATGATGTTATGATGATGTTATGTTATATTACCAATGGATTGAGAATGAGTCTACATATAACATAGTTTCAACATGAGTTGTACTATGGTCACCGACAGATACTCACAGTGCATATGGAGAACTGTGACGATACCACACATTATGATGTTACGATTAAATATAAATTGCTAATAATGATGAAATGTTATGATGAAATTATGTTTTGACAGTTAAAGTAAAAAGAAAATGTTCTCTGAACGAAAAGTATGTCTTAGTTTTTCTAAAAATATTAAGGAATCTGGATGGGAGACACACGCACATTTTCCTGCATTTCATATTTATCATTCTTCATACATAATTTATCTTTGTACAAGTTGGTTATTAACTTACTGAGATTTCATGTAAATCTCACCCCTTGTGGAGTCTGGACCCACTATCATTCCACTCAGAATGATAGAAGTTGTATAAGGATTTGAAGAGAATGGGGTCGATGGAGTGCTGGATCCATTAGATTGAGGAGGAGCCAGACCTCGACTAGAGACTGGACCTGACCCCTATGTTTATAACTTTAGTTTTTCATGCTCTAGAACGCATGGAGCGTTTAAATTAACTTTGGAGACTTTTAGGTTTAGCTTATGCTACTATGTGGTTTTTGAACCTATGATGGTCATTAATGCATTTGGGATATTTTTAGTTATTCTGGCATAAAGTTATATTTTCAACCTTAATCCGTTGCAAATATTGCATTCTGCTAGTTACATTTATAGGATGCATTGCATATTAATTGTCATGTATGGGGGTATGTAACTTTTAGTTACATGTCTCAATGCTCTCCATTCCATTCCAATCGGAGGTTGGGCGCGTCATACCTAATTAAGTTACAAAACAAAAATATAACATAGTTAACAATCCTCGAAGGGTCATGCACGATGATGAAATTTTTTTGAGAATTAATACATTGCAAAAATTGTACGATGATGATCCATCTATTTTGGCTTCTAAAGTATCTCAAGTCTTCTATTTAGATGATCTTGATTTAGGGAATCAATGGTGGGTGGTGCAAAGGTTTTCTCAAAAACATATATAATTTTATCGCTAAGGCAGAGGGAGAAGATCAAGATCAAGAAGAGAGTCAATATACACAGAAAACATACCAAGAGAATCAACCCATCTTTAACTTGTATGTGGATTTGAGGCAGTATGACGTGATTCCTTTATATAGGGAAGATATTGAGACTGAAATTGGTGATGCGACAGTTGAATAAAATATTGAATCATCTTAAGTAGTTACATATGAGGAGGGTGAATGGCCAACTAAAACTGATACGGATGAGTGATGTGTTTTATGTTCACGTAACACTTTATGACAATTTTTTTATGTGATATATATGTCTTGGTTCTTAAATCATACCATCCAAGAGGATGGAAGTTTACATCTCATCTCCACCCGTTCTTAGCTCTTCGATTAACTTACTAGTGGAGATTAACTCTCTAAAATGTGGTAAAATATTGATAAAGTTTTTGTCTCAATTAAGGTAAATCATACATATTAAATATTTTATAATTTTTCATTGCCTTCGTTTCTAACATAAATATGATTTTCCTCAGAGCTAACAGTACAATCTTGTTGAGATTGTGGCTCTACTTGAGATGCCTCATTAAAAACATATCATAAAGTGATTACGATTAAAGTTAATATTCCTGATGATCACACTAGAGGTGAAAGAGAACCAGCGGCTTGGCTTGCTTTGCAAATGGGTGCTTTTAGATGAAGTTATGCTCATTTTGTAACAGTCCGCCCTTTCTCTCTAGCGACTGCAAGTCTTGTCTTACGTGCCAAACCTCAAAGGCGTGTTTTTAATGTTAGCAATTGATTCTTAAAGTGCATATAATTGTGGAAAATTTTAGTTATTTAAAAATATTATGAGATTTAAATTATGTTAAAAACTCTAAATTAATTAAATAGTTTTATTTTCTTAAAAGTAATTAGCAAAACTTCATCATTTAATTAATGATGAAATATTTTATTTTATAAGCTAAAGTTTAATTAAATGATATTCTATCTTAATTCCCTTCAATATTTTAAGTTAAATCATTGTTTTAATTCCCTAATGTTAGATCACCTTGAAGACCCCAAGACGAAGGGTTGGGATTAAAACCCTAACTCCCTCTCTCTCTCTCACACTTTTCCCTTCCCTCTCTCTCTCTCTCCTCCCGGCGGTTTCCCCTCTCCCTCACCCGATCTCCTCTCTCAGCCTAGCCCAGCCATCGTGCACCGCCACTTGCTGTGCCGTCACTAGCATCAACACCACCTCACCGGCCATCTCTAGCCACCGCCAGAACCACCCACGACAGCCCTCTCCCTTTTCTTCGTACGGGTCAACGCATGGGTTTATCACCCTTGCGCCATTGTATGAGGCCACCCAGGCCACCGGTTCCCTCTCACTGGTGAACCCCTTCCATGGAACCCAAGCCACGACAACATCCATTTTCTCTCCCTCTTACCCCTTTCCCGAAATAAGTCTCCCATGGCTTCATCACCACCAATGGCCCTAGCACCACCGTGCATCGGTTCTAGCCCTACCAAGCACCTTCCCTGACCACCACGACTCCTTCTCGAGCTCCTCTGTGCCAACCAAGCCCAACATCTCTCTCACCCCCGGCTCCTCTCCACCCTTTGGCTTAGATCTGCCGTTGTAGAGCTGCTGCACCACCTTATTGATGCCACCACCACCTCACAAAGGTCCTCCCAAGCCCCTCCATGCTCAACCCCTTCCAGACTCGCACCTCTAACCACTTTCAGTGGCCAAAACAACCACTGTACGTGGCTAACCGCCACCGTACACTGCCTTAGCCGCCACCCATAGACTCCCCACCATGTCGGCCACCCTCACATAGCCCAGATCTACCCACTAGAATCCTAGATCCAGTCTCCGAGATAGTCTTGTTGTAAGGTCATGGTAGTGACCGCTACCGTCCAAGCTAGTGGCTTCCTACGCCACTAGTCATGCCAGACAGTGAGCAACGCACGGGTTATCCCGTCGATATTATAACTCTCTTTCCCTTTATCCTTGTTATTATGTTAATTGGTTAGTTAGGTTGTGGACTGTACTGTTAGTAATTGTGGAGTTCGTTGTGTAGTGTGATGTGAAGTGTAGCGGTGTATGTGAAGTATTGGGTGTAGTAGGGAAGTGTAATGTGTAGTGTTGTGGACTGTGCTGGGAAGTGTGATTGTGAAGTATGTGCCGCAATGGTGATGTGGCATTGTGTGGATTGGAAAAAGTACATGTGGAGAGCACTCTCGTGGCGTAACATGGAATGAGAAGAGTACACGTGGAGTATACTCCATATGGTAGAGTGATGCACCATATGGCGTGTATGCCATAGTGGTGATTTGTTGTAGTGTGTGTGAAAGGAGTACAGGTGGAGTGATGCACCATATGGTGTATATGCCGTAGTGGTGATGTGGCGTAGTGTCTGTGAAGAGAGTACACGTGGAGTGTACTCCATGTGATGGAGTGATGCACCATATGGCGTGTATGCCGTAGTGGTGATGTGGCGTAGTGTGTGTGAAGAGAGTACACGTATAGTGTACTCCATGAGGTGAAGCGATACATCGTGTGGCGTATCGCGAAGATAAGGATGGTTGTGTAGTTGATGAGCATAGGGTGTGATGAGTAGTGTCAAGAACTGTGAAACAGTGTCCCGAAGTAGCTATGATGTGGCCTGTAGTCTGAGGTGACAGATGTCACTATGTAGTTGATTATGGCTGGGAGTATGTGTGAAGTGACAGAATAATGTAAAAGTAGTGCAGCAGAAGCATGACGGGAGAATGTCACGAAGTGACATGGTTAAACAAGAAGTCGTGCTTGTGATAAGTGATGAGTTAGTGTAAAAATGACGTGAGGGAACGTGACAAGATGTCATGATATGACATGAGTATGTGAGGGACTATACTCATAATGAGTTAGGAGTTGGCGTAGAAATGACGTAGCGGGATGTCAGGTGGCGTGATAAGATCACGATGTAGCTTGAGGGTAGTCTCGAGCTACATGACATGGCGGGAGTTATAGCTGTAAATAATGTCATGTCGTGTCAAGTGTTAGGATGAACTGTCAAGAGGGACAGGTAGCATGAAGAGTCATGCTAGCCGGGTTAAGAGAAGGTTGGTATCGAAGTATGGGCTTGTTTACACAAGCTGGTGATCAACATGTTATATGTTGATCTTAAGTGATTAAGAGGTAGGGTACATGTGTAATCTGGTGAGACATATGTGCCAGACGGATTTACCATGTGTAATAGGTAATCTGTCCTAAGCATAGATACACAATGTTTGAGCCTTAGTGTTGGCTTAGAGTCGTATGATATGCATGGATGAAAATGATGATGAGATGAAGAAGCGTAAGCTCGAATGTAGAAAGTGACGTATGTATTTTCTAGGTTGGGATGCGTGACTTAGTCAGTTTAAGTCATGCATCAGGATGAGGTTAATAAGAAGAATAAGATTAAGGTCTTAGTGTCTTAATCCTAAGGTGAATCATGGGTTCACTCTAATAGATAAGCACTCGAAGTAGAACGTTGAGTTTGGAAGAGGTAGTAACCGTAAGTTGATTCCCGAAGGTTTTAACATAGTAAAAGGCATGTAAGAGCCCAGTGATAGAATGAGAGTGTTTCAAGTGAAGTGTAGTTCTATTATAAGTTTAGTTGCTTATACAATCGATAGAGAATGACGCTAAGGTTATGTGTATGCATGTAGGTTGCCATCTGACATGCATATGAATGAACTGCATCATATAAAAGTAGTATGGAGTTCAGGTAAGTATTATGTTCATACTCTTCTAGAGTTTTTTAAATGATATGAAATATTTCTCTTTATGATGCTTTACGAAATGAAATGAAAGGGTGTTTTATGAAAAAGCATGCTAAGTGTTTATAGGTATATGTAAGTATGACACTTCTTGGCAGCCTCTTTTTATGCAACCAAAGTATTAAATGTATGCATGTGAATGGATGACTATATGCAGTATCTATGTATTTTCAAGAAATGAGATGTGAGGCCTATGCCTTATGTCCTATGAACTGATGCTTTATGGATGCCTTGAAAGGTGATGTTTAAGCTCACGCTTTTAAATTATGTTTTTCCATGAATGAACTGTTAAATGAAAAGGACAGAAAAGGAAAGGACTGAATGAAAGAAAGAAAGGACTGAAAGGAAATGAATGTTTTAATGTATGAAAATACGTAACGGCCATGACTAAATGAAAGGGTACCAAAGGACTGGGCAGATTGCAATGCCGTGTAAGTAGTACTGGCAGTGCACCCAGTGCTGCCCCCTGACTGAAAGGGATTCCCAACCTATGGCCACGGGTGAAATCCAGGTCCAAAAAAAGACCGCTAACCCCAACACACCGGACATAATAGTGTGTACCGGCCAAAGGAAAGTGATAAGAAAGAATGTATGAATGCATTGAACTCTTTAAGAAATTAAGGCATTGACGAGAAAAATGTTTTACGAAAAGAAAACCCTTTTTAGGAAAAGCCCCACCTAGTGATGTTTTAAAAATGAATGTATGTCTTATGTACATATAGTATGTATGGAATGATGAATACGTGAATGAAAACCTATGTTAGTATATTTTAACTGTATGAAGTAATGATTACTAAGTATTCGACTCATTTTAGTTTTTATGTATGTCCTTCCCCCCACAGAAACTAAATGAGCAGAATGCATCAGGACAGACACGGCCTAAGGGAAAGAGCATGGAAATCTAGGCATGAGAGTTTTAATTGTATGAGAGGCCTTTTTATTTAAGATTGATGTTTTTCGCTGTAAACCTCTTTTATTCTCAAAATACATTTTATTTTATAACGTAGAGTCTTGCACTCTGGGTATGGAAGCAAAGATTTTAAAAGGATCAGTAGCTCTAGTCTCATTTTCTCTAAAACTATTTTATAAAAAGTCTCACCATAAGGATGAGGCGTTACACCTTTGGCTATACTTTCATGGCATAGAGTCTCCCAAGATGTCAAAGCCCTTACCAAGAAGCGTTGTTTGATAATGTTTAGTTTATTTCTCAAATTATGTAATGTGTAGTAGGTTAAATATAGAATATGCAAATAATTTGTTCATATAATGATTTTTTTAATAATGATTTTGAAGTAAATTTTGTCTAGAGAGAGGAGCATGAAACTGTTGATGAGCTTATGTGTAATGCATTCCACAAATCTAAAGCAAGATGTCATGAGAATTACAATAAATTTGAGAACAAGGATGAGGCGTACCAACATCTTTTTCAGGATGTCCAACCTTGTGAGTGAGAAAAACTTTATGACATGTTTGAAGATCCTCCATATAAGATAAATGACTTATTTTACATGTTATATTTTATAATTTTCTCTTACTAATATTTACTAATTATTTATAGGAGTGAAGTTCTATAAATAAAGCAAATAGATCAAATTTGAAGATTCATCGTCATTCAGCTCAAGATCTTTCCATTCTCTCTAAGAAACTGATAATGCTATTTTATATAATGGGTTGCTCAAGCTTGTTGTTTGTCGTATTCTAATAAGTGTATATCTATAAAATAAATTCATTAATTCAACGAAATGAATTGAGGCCTCCCCTCTCTCTCTAGTAAAGAAGGGGTTTTTCATCTCTATGTCTCTTTTAGAGCATAGAGGCTAGTCTCTTAGATTTTTCTGAAGAGTCATTAGCTTCCTTAGTTTCAGCTCCAGTTTACTATGGAGGAGGATCTATCTATCTTGTAGGAAGGTCTACGTCTAACTGAAGATGAACAACAATCAGTGAAGTTATCAGACAAGGATGTGCTAATTTCAAAAGAGAAAAGCAAAAACTGTCTTGTTGCTCAAGTAGTATCAGAGAAGATATCAACAAGGGTGCTTTCAAGGCCACCATATCCAAAATATGGAGAATAGAGGGGTCAATAATCTTCAAGGAAGTAGGAAAGAACAGATTCCTGATAGAGTTCCAAGAGCCAGAAGAGAAACACAGGGTGATGCTAGGTCGTCCGTGGTCTTTTGATAGCAATCTTGTCTGCTTACAAGACTGCGTGGGTAGCATGAATCCAAAGACATCAGTTCCACAATGGAACCCTTTTGGATACATTTTCACAATCTGACCTTTGCAAGGATGAATAAGAACTTGGGTGAAAGGTTAGGTGCAGCCATTGGTCGAGTCCTGTTAGTTGATACTGACAGAGAGGGAATGGGATGGGGCCAATTTTTAAGAGTCAAAATCTTAGTAGACATTACCATATCCAACATATGGAGAACAGAGGGGTCAATAATCTTCAAGGAAGTAGGAAAGAACATATTCCTGATAGAGTTCCAAGAGCCAGAAGAGAAACACAGGGTGATGCTGGGTCGTCCGTGGTCTCTTGATAGCAATCTTGTCTGCTTACAAGACTGCGTGGGTAGCATGAATCCGATATCAGTTTCACAATGGAACCCTTTTGGATACATTTTCACAATCTGACCTTTGCAGGGATGAATAAGAACTTGGGTGAAAGGTTAGGTGCAGCCATTGGTTGAGTCCTGTTAGTTGATACTGATAGAGAGGGAATGGGATGGGGCCAATTTTTAAGTGTCAAAATCTTAGTAGACATTACCAAGCCTCTGGCAAGAGGTTGATTCCTCTCAATGGGGGAAAATCGAGTTTGGATCTCCTTCAAGTATGAACGACTGCCCACTTTTTGCTTCCAATGTGGTTCTATTCAACATACTAAGCTGAGATGTTCCAAGTCTGCATGGGAGGGAAGATCACGTGTAGAATCTCAACCCCAATATGGAGCCTAGGTCAAAGCTAATCCTCAAACTTAATCTGATCATATCCGTGAGATTATGCAATCTGATCATATCCAGTCAAGTATAAGAGAAGGGATGGAGGATTCAAATGAGGTCAAACACAATAGCTCTAATGACAAGGACTCTGGCTCTGGCGATGAAGAGCTTGGTCCACTTCCAGCTAAAAAGCTGGGATTAGAGGTTAGTGACCTCGTAATTCTACCTCATGATTAGTTGTTTGTTACCACTTTTGGTAATAATGTAGAAGGAGGGAATAAAGGAAAGGATATCTTGCAAAATGGGGCATTGTCCTCTAAGTTTGAGATCCCATCCAATGTTGCTGACAACTTTGTTGAAAACACAGCCCTCTCTAGTCTTCCTGTTCTCAACAACATGTCTCCCACTCTCAAGCCAGCTAGCATTGTTAAATTCTCTGCACATGAAGGAAACCAGGTTAGCCCCTTAGATAATATTTTTAACTCCAGGATAACTAGACAAACCACAAAGAGACTTCTAGCTAACTGAAAAAGAAGGGCTAGGAGTGGGGAAACATCATTAACTGCGAGGTCCAGTGAGGATCCCATGATAGTGGATGATTCCTATTGTCTCAAGAAAAGAGTGGGTGGGGTGGCAAATGAGACCAACTTACCCCTCAAGAAGACAAAATTTTCTATAGTCCCAGAGTCTATGAAACAGCCCTGCCAATCCTCATGAAAATCATTTGTTGGAACTGTTAAGGGCTTGGGAACCCTTGGATAGTCTGAAAGCTCCACCTTTTGGTGAAAGAAAAGGACCCGGATATGATTTTCCTATGTGAAACCAAATGTAGAAGAGATAGAGTTGAAAAAATCATAAATAAAATTGGCTTCGATTCTAGCTTTACAGTTGACTGCATTGGTCGAAATGGGGGCTTTGCAGCCTTCTGGAAGAAAGATTTGAATGCAAAACTACACTCTTATTCTCTCAGTCACATCTTCCTTCATGTTGACTCAAAATCCTTAAACAAAAACTGGCTGTTAACTGGCTTCTACGGACAACCTGCTGTGAGTAAAAGAAGAGAAAGTTGGAGCTTATTGAGATTATTGAAACCTGATTCTGGGATACCATGGCTTTGTATGGGGGACTTTAATGAAATTGTGTCACAAGATGAAAAATGTGGTGCTTCCTATAGGCCTTACAAGTAGATGGAGGATTTTAGACAAGCCATTGTGGACTGTGATCTTAGGGATCTCGGCTATGAGGGGTCCAAATTTACATGGTGTAATAATCGTGATGGAATGGATTTTAGAAAGGAAAGGCTAAATAGGACACTTGTAAACTGTGATTGACACCTTCTATTTGATAGTAATTTGGTTTCTGTCCTGCATACCCAATGTTATGATCACAGCCCCCTCTTGATTAGCTGTCATAATCATGAACCTGATATTACTTCTCAAAGAAGAAGCTTTTTCAGATATGAATCTAATTGGACCAAAAAAAGATGGTTGCGAGGCAATTGTAAAGAGAGCATGGTATGGTGCATCAAGGTTTGGGACCAAAGTAGGAACTACTAAGAGAGGCCTTGAGAGATGTAAATTTCAATTAAGGGAATGTCATAGATCTACTCAAAGTCACCAGAAACTCATTATCTCCCAAAAAAGAACTTTCCTCAAAATCTTGCAAGACTCTAACTCAGGCCACCCGAATGCTCAAGTTAAACTTCTGTACAAAGAAGTTGATGATGTACTTGAAGAAGAGGATATAAAATGGCACCAAAGAGCCAAACAAAATGGTTGCAGGAGGGTGACAGGAATACCAAATTCTTCCACACATATGCTAGTTACAGAAAACAAAGGAACACTATAAAGTTACTACATAATGAGAATGGCACCCCTCTGTTTAGTCTAGAAAAGGTTGGAAGATTGTTTCAAGAATTTTTCGAAAACATGTTCTCATCCTGAAATCCTGAGGGTATTACTAAAACTCTAGACAAGTTTGAGGCCATTGTTACAGCTGACATGAACATGACCCTTAAGAGGGCCTACTCTAAGGAGGAAATAGAGAAAGAAATTTTCGAGATGAATCCTCTAGGGTCTCCTGGTCCTGATGGATGCCATGCAGCATTCTATCAAGATCACTGGTCTGCTGTGGGTACTAATATTGTTGCTGCTGTGATGGAACTTCTCAACTCCAAGCAAGGTTTCCTACTAATAAACCATACATATATCACCCTTATTCCCAAGAAAAAATCTCCCATCCTTATCACAGATTTCAGACCCATTAGTCTTTGCAATATTTTTTACAAAATCATTACAAAGGTCTTTGCCAATCGACTGAAGCTTATTTTGCCTAACCTTAGTTCAAACACCCAAAGTGCAAAATAGGATGAGGGGAAGGAAGGAAGGCTTTATGGCTCTTAAACTTGACATGAGTAAGGCCTAGGATAGGGTAGAGTGGTCGGTCTCCTATTCCATCCTTGTAAATGGGATTCCTCAAGATACTTTCCTACCTTCAAGGGGTATTGGGCAAGGGGATCCTCTATGTCCCTACCTATTCATTTTGTGCTCTGAAATCCTCAGCTTCTCAATTAACAAGGCTGAACAGTAGGGGCTCATATTAGGCATCCCAGTAGCTCGAAGTTCCTTTAAGATTAACCATCTCTTTTTTTGCATATGATAGCCTCATCTTCTGTAAGGCACTCCCATCTGAATGGACCAATTTGTATTCTATACTTCCAGCCTTTGAGAAGTCCTTTGGTTAGAGATTAAACCTTGATAAAATGTCTATATTCTTTAGCAAGAACACTAAGTAGGCTACTTAACACAACATTCTGAATACATCAGGTATAAAGGCCTCGGGTCCTTTTGACAAATACTTGGGACTCCCATTTTATTTTGGTAGATACAAAGTAAGGGCTTTCAACTCGATACTGAATAGAATTGAGACTCCATTGGGGAGTTGGAAAACTAACCTGCTATCCCAAGCAGGAAAGGAAATACTCCTTAAGTCAATTATTCAATCTATTCCCACCTTCAGGATGGGTATCTTCAAGATCCCCAAGAGCATTCTCAAAGGCGTTAATAAGTTGATGCAAACTTTATGGTGGGGCCAAAAGGAGAACAAAGCTAAGCTACAATGGATGAAGTGGAAGGATCTAGGTAAGTCTAAGAAGGAGGGGGGGTCTAGGTTTTAGGGATTGTGAACAATTCAACCTGGCATTACTAGCTAGACAAGGTTGGAGGGTACTGCAAAGCCCTTCTTCTTTGGCTGCTTGAGTCCTACAAGTAAAGTATTACCCCAAAACTGATTTCTATTCTGCTAAGGTGAAAAACAATGACTCTTTTATTTGGAAGAGTATCAGTTCAACAAGACCTCTCTTGATTGAAGATTTAATGTGGAAGATAGGCAATGGGGACAAGGTGAACATCTGGAAGGATAATTTGATCCCTTCACCTAGCTCATACAAGATCCAATCCTCTCCTAAAATTCTCGAGGAAAGAGCAAAAGTGGCTTAATTAATAGATCAAGACACGTTGCAATGGAAAGTCAATCTGATCCAGGAAGTTTTCAGTGAATCTGAAGCAGAAATCATTTCTAGAATCCCAATCAGTTCTTGCAAAAGCTCAGATATGTTGACTTGGAGAGGTACTTCTAATGGTATATTCTCAGTGAAATCTGGTTATCACCTTCAAGGATCCATTGTAGAAAGCAAGTTGGGTCAATCCTCTAGGACCTCCCAACCAACTGGTCTGTGGCATAGCATTTGGAAACTAAAAGGTCCTAACTCTGTCAAGATGTTCATCTGGAAAGCAGCCAAGGAAATCTTCCAACAAAACTCAACCTTCACAAAAAGAAAGCGGTACAATCCCCCACTTGCCCCATCCGTTTATGCCATCCTGAAACTGTTGCTCATGCCCTGTGGTTAGGCCTGTGCAAAAAATGAGTGACCCAGCCCGTCCGTGAGCACAGACCCGAACCTAACCGAAAAATTCGGGTTTAACTCTTGATCGAGTTTGACTCGTACAACCCGCTTACTAAATCTGCAGATGAAACCCTAGCCCACCTCCCAAAATCGATTTTAACCCTTCTCTAAGTACCAATTCAGGATATTGAAAGTTGCCGTCAAAGGTATAGTCTCGAGGTCTTCCTTGGTTTTGTAGCGGCTGTGGAATGCGGGGGTGAAGTTGTGGGAGGAAGACTAGTTACGACGGGACTAGTGGTGAGGTGGAGGACTTCGTCGATGGAGACCAAGTTGTTGAGCTCAGTGAGTTGGGAGTGTGACTGTAAGAGAACCAAGACCATGGCGATTTGAGTTTTATGAGTTCATCTTCCCATTTTATCAAACACTTCACAAGTTTTTCACTCTTCTCACGCAGCGCACCATTTTCTCTTTAATTTATTTTCCTGATTACATCCATTTCACAATAGTACATCCATTTCTATTTCCTTAGTCATTCTATTTTAAATTTTTACTTCACTTTACATTGAGAACCATAATGGCAGGGTAGAGATCTAGAGGCAACAGAAGCGAGTTGGCGGCGGGCTAGCAGTAGTGGGAACAGGGACCTTGGGTTTACAATCCGTGAAGTGAGAAGTGAAATTGAGAGCACCAACTGCAGGGGTATGGCTTGAAGGAAGATAAGGGTTGAAGACGAGGGGAAAAAAAATACACGGGTTGAATATGCAGGTCGGATCAATTCTGCCCAACCGATCAAGAAGTGCGGGTCAGGTCGGGCCCAAATGTTGAACGGGTTGCTCGGGTTGCAGCCCTACCTGTGGTGGTGCAAATCTACCCAAGCTATATGGAGCCTAAGCTCGAGGAGGATTTAGAAGTACAGTATAATCGATGTCCCTTTCAAGGAAGTGTTAGACCACCTTTTCTCCATTATGTCTGAAGAGGAACTTACTAAGATTGCCATGACTGCAAAATACATATGGCAGCACTGGAACACTTGGGTTTTTGAATCGAAGTTCACCTCTCCCCAGTAGGTGTTGGTATGGTAATAAGAGATTGGAATGGTATGGTTACTGCTACCTTAATGTCTTCTCACAACCTTTTTTCTGAACCCCAACTGGGTGAAGCCTTTGCAACATTGAAAGCTGTCAACCTTTGTTCAAAATTGAAGCTTTCCAACATTGTACTGGAAGGAGACTCCTTAAGTGTGGTCTAGGCCATCAATGGAGCTGAAAGCAATTGGAGCTTGATGGGTCTACTAGTTAGAGACATTAAGAAATATTTAACTCGATGGTTTGTTTGTCATCTTCCTAGAAATTCCAATGTAGTGGCACATTGCCTAGCTAATAAGACCCTAACTCTCTCTGAGGGGAGTATTCTTGTAGAGGATTATCCTCCATGTATTCAAAAGCTTCTCCAATTCAGTTTATAAATGAAAGAAGTCCATATTTAATATATATATTATATATTAAATATGTGTCTTGTAGCAAAAATAAAATACTAATTACGATTTGAAAAAACTATATGCTACATCACATACTGATCGTAATGAAGAGTTGACTCATCCCGATGCATGTAAAAATTATGTAAGCATACAAATATTTGTTTTTTTTTTTTTTGTGTAAATTCAATATCTATTTTAATTAAGGATATTTGTATATTCATGACAATATTAATTCTTTTTTGTATGTGTAGGAAAGATTGGTTGGCCTATATGTTGAATATGGATATGATCAAAATTCTTCAACAAGTGATGTTGGCATTTTTATAAAAGTTCTAGGTCCACATCTAGGACATTTAAGGAGTTTGAGTCATTGTGTCAAGCTTTGTAGCTCGTCTTCCTCATCCAATAATGCCTCCAATACTTCTAAAGATTTAGAGGAAGCGATGTTTAAGATCGAGCAATTGAGGACAAAGCAGCATGAGTTAGAGGCTCACCTAGCACAATAAGCAGACATAAAGATGTGATTGAAACCAATGTTTTGAATACCGTTTTGGAATAGTCTGTATATGAATAAATTATATATATATATAAATTATAAATAGTCTGGTATGAATTGGGGGTCAAAAAATGAGCTTGTAGTTTGAAGAAATGAAAAAAAAAAAAAGCCGAAATATGCATATAGGCCAAAATCCGATATATCGGCCGGTATGAAAAAATATACTTGTCTGTATTGGCTATCTGACCGGTATGACATATTTTAGTTGTACTGGCCGGTACGAAATGATATTTAAAACATTGATTGAAACAACAAGAACAACAACAAGAGGAGTTTATGAGAGAGATACAACACCAAATGTAGATGATGATGCAACAATCCAGGGCTCCTAGCAACTGATTTAATAATTTACCTATTGTTTGTGTATGATGAATAATGTTTACTTTATCTAGTTTGCACTTATGAGACTACTTTTTATGTTTATTAAACAAATTTTAATGTAGTTTTTAAGATATAATATATGTGTATTTAAGGTTTTTCATTATTAGATAAAAAAATTTCATACCATTTGAATGCCCAAAAAAAGTTAGAACATGTAGTCAATCTAACCATTGAAACAAGTACACAGAACATTTGAACTTTATCTATAATTGGCGTTCAAACGTAGATACAATAACGTTCGAACATAATAAGCATTGGAACGATTTCTTACGACATCAAACATTACATATATGTTTGAAGACTATATTGAAAGTTTGAATGCTTTTTTCTCTGATAATACATTTGAACGTATTAGAATTTGATTGACCACTCAACACAATGTGTTCAAACATAGTTGTATAGTCGAACACTAAATTTAATGATCGAACATTTAAATGTAACAATATGTTGGAACATATTCGAATTCGATCGGCCACTGAACCCAATACGTTCAAACATAGAGTTACGATCGAACGTAATGAATTAACTATTTGAACGTCTATTTGGGATGGAATTTAATCGTTCCAAAAATTTTTTTACGTTCGAACACCATCAAATGGTTTCAATCGTTTCATCCCAAAAATTATTTTTTAGGAAAAAATTCAAAATTTTCTCCCAAAGAATAATTTGAGACAGTGATATTGGAACGATTTTGGGATTATTTTTTTCGTCCAATAAAAACTTTTGGGACAAAATTGCTATTTTTTGTAACAAAAATTTTTGTCTTAAAAAAGCTTTTTGTTGTAGTGTAGGTAGGACTCCACGTGCAAGCCACACATCCTATTGAATTGTTTTGTTTTTATATGGCAAAATTTAAACTTCTAGATGCATATTAGAAGTGTGCTTGTACTTAGGTCCATATAGATTGCGGGTGTAAAATTTCGAAGTTAACTATTTTTTTGAACAAAGAAATACCTGAAAAAGTTAGGACTTATAAAATCTATATAATGTAATTCTGAAGATGAACTTTCTCCTTATAAAGACCAAACTATTGAGAGGTATAGTTCATATATGAATTTTCTACCTTTGGCGTTTTAGTAGTGAAACCAAGTGGGGACTGCACATGCAAGGGATGTAATTGTGACCACCCCAGATTTCGCTTGGACAAACTCTGAAGTGTCAGGACATGCAACAAAAGGTTACCTGCCCCCGTTCATAACAATTAAAGATGCAATGCACCTATCATGTATCTAGCAATATGGAATATTCGTAGAAGATAATTTTTTCCTCTTTGAGCAATACATTAAGTACCAGAATGTTGTCCCAAACTTAACTACTTATCTATAAATATTCACATATTCCGGATTCACATAAACTATTTATAGACTAAATTAAATCATGTATGAGCAAAAGTAGGGTCCCTATAACATGTGTCCTCTTAAACCTCAAAAAAGAAGTACTTAGTACATATTATAATATCTTAATCCACATTTGGTACTTTCCAAAAGTTCTACAATTTCCTTCAAAATTCCTACAATATTCTTCTCTAACAGTATATTAATATTCATGTAGCAACCTATTAGTCGAAAGCGATCACCTATAGTAAAATCAATATTCCTCGGTTCTGGCTATGCAAACCTTAGCCTGGTCCAGTTTGGTTCCATCGATCCTTGTCACAATACCTACCATTCCGTAGGAAATGGTAGTTGGGACTACCACAGTGAGATTTGATTACAAATCTTAATAAGTTAACAAGCAACTTAATTTGACAGTTTAAAGATGCATGCATGACAATAAAAACATGAGTGCAAAACGTGATCATAAATAAGTATGATGTGACTTGACAAATAACATGACATGTGCTGACATGACTTGAACTGACATAAAAAGAACTGAACTGACGTGAAACAAACATGACATAAGCTGAATGTGAAACTGAACATGAATTGAACGTGAACTAAACTGAACTAAACATTAAATAACATGAATGTGAAATACATAAACTTGAAATCTTGTTCAATAATTAAGCATGCTTAATAAAAGTGACTATATAGGTGCTACACGGTTCTCCTTAAACGGTGTCTCCCTACTGATTATCGCATCACAACATATGTATCAACACTAAATATGAGTGCGTTAACATACATATCAGTTCATAGGTATCTGCACCTACTATGAAAAACGTAATGTACGTATCTTGTGACAAGTATCTACACCAACACGAGTATGTATATGTGAAATTGAAAGTGTGGGAGGCACCATCAACGTTAGTGCCTGACTTCGCTCCTGTGACTAGTTAATTAGACTCCATTCGAAGCTTGTTGATCTTTACCTTGTTAACCTAGGAAATTTCACATTAGTTTAGACACTCCAACGTGAATAAAGGAATTCCACTAGGATATTACCCCATCCTAGTACTTAGGATCATGATAACTATAAATAGACTTAAGTGACATGGAAATACTATTTTCATGGAACATTTGAGACATAACGTGACATGAAATAAGAAGAGAAATGACCGAACGTAATGTAACGTTACATGTATGTGAGATAAATGACATGACATACTATGAAACAAATAAACATTTCATGACATGATAAAATGTATAAGATAAAAATTTTGTGACAGAATAAAATATGTAGCAGATGAAAAATTTTGTGAGAGAATAACATGTGTAACAAATAAACATTTTATGACATAATAAAATATAAAACATATAAACATGTAGTGGCATGGCATAGCATGCCATATGTAAGAGCGTAAGAACAAGAACAATTGTTTTCTTACCAATACACGTACACAATAATCTAATAGTAAGTTAGAATCGAACTTATAGTGATCGTATCACGACGAATTAAAATGTGTGAAATACGATAAACTATAAGGAGATATTTCTGAATGTCAGAAACATCTCACTAATAGTTTAGAAACATGAAAATACTGATTTAGAGTAAAATGACCATTTTATCCCTAATTTAAGGATTTCATATCCTAATTCCAAAACTTATCAAAATTTACATTCCTCAAATAAATTTTGTCCTAAATCCAAATATCTAATTCGAAAAATTTGAGACACATCACAACCAGATCAAACATCCATAACCAAAACCCTTTATTTTTGTTGCAATTCTATCAAACCTAATTTCCCATGCTTAAACCAAAATATTGCAACATACAAAAATCATATCCTATGCTTAAATAACATACTAAAACAACCAAAACAACTTCAAGTATTTAACTTGAAGCACAACCTTTCATGTTCAAGGTTTTATCTCTTTTCAAAACAACTTCAAGAATTCCAAAATTTCAATAACAAACTCTCCATAGATTCATAAAACATTTCTAAGAACTATCATGCTTTGAATCAACAAGCCAAAGCCACAAAAGTCACAAAATCCAACTCAAAACATTTGGCTATCACACTTTTACCAAAATTGAAATCTATGTGGTTTGGTTTTGATCAAACCATTAGTTTCGAAACATTTCATGAAATAAATCACAAATGAACCACATAATATGATTAATAATCAAGTCCTAAAATATATCTAAGCATCAAACCTAAGATCACAAGGCGAAATATGCATAAAAACATAGATCTACCCAAAAACTTCAAATATTAAGACCCATACGAACCTTTTCTTGTATAAAGCTTCATATCTTTAAAACCAGCATCATAAATTTTCAAAATAACATCCCAACATGTAAATCAAAGTCCTAGAAATTTCATATGTGAACATTCAAGACATTGGAACTTGCTTTCTCAACAAAAGATTCAAGCTTATTCAAAATAGAATCTATTTTCAACTTCCCAGTTTTCAACTTTTTATATCTAAGTAAAACTCTCATAGAAAAAACTTATAACATGCAACAAATATTCACCAAAAAGATATATTAGCATGTTAACTATAATCCATAAAACAATTAGACCAAAATCTTGCCAATAACTTGGTCAAAATCATCAAAATATTACACATTGTCTAAACTGTCACCCATAATGACCTCTTCATGCTTAAACAAATGTTTCACCACCAAATGGTCATTAAAATTAACACAAAACATACCTAAAGAAACTAGACTCAAAGGGGGAACAACTTATGTGAAGGGTATTTTATGAGAAAATATTTAAAAGAGCTTCAAACAAGTCGAGCATGGTAAGCCATAAAAACTATCCCAGAGCTCCTCTGATTTTCTCTCCAAGAAAAGGCTTGAAAAGTGACCCAATGCAAGGAGAATGGACATGGATGACTCTTAAACATCTGGAGGTGTGTGAGAGACACTTTGAGTGACGTGGTATCAGCCAAAACCATGGGTAATACCATGTGCCACTCCACATAGTTTTCAACCAAGGAAGCTTCCTTGTGAAGGGTGGTGGTGAGGTGGCTTTCGACCTTCTCATCAACCACTATTTGGGGCTAACCTGGGTAGTGAAAAGACAAACTTGGCAAGGGAAACTTCCTCCAAAAGCCTTGTCATAGGGTTTCAATGGGGTTTAGGTTGCTATCAGGCCCAAATTTAATTTTTCTTAGACCAATAAAATTACCAATGTTTGATTTAGTCAAGTGATTAATTAGGTGGAAGTGAATTAATAGCATGTAAAAGTGATTTAATCAAGTGGTTAATAGCATGTGGAAGTGATTTAATTAAGTGATTAAGCACTAAGCTAAAATTGGGTTCAATTAGGGTTTGGAGGCAAACTTTTTGGTGTTTGGAAAAACTATTTGGGGTATCAGTTTTCATCAAGATTTTGGGACTTCAATTGATTTTCCAAGTGTTTAGGATTCCTATAGGGCTACCTTGGTTTAGCACAAATTGGATGGTTAGATGGAATATGGTTTTGCTTAGGTGATATGATCACAAAGCTTGATTTCCTTCACATTTTCCATCTCATGGTTCCTCTTTGTGCCAAGTGTCCAATACTATTCACCAAGTATGGTTAAGATCTTCCCAAATATCCAAATAAAACTTTTCTAACCTAATTTGGACATTCCATACTGTAATTTTGAAAACAATGATCTAGGTGATAACATCAAGGCTGTTATTCACTCTGAAAAAGTGAAAACTAAACTTTACATCATAAACTCATAAATAATCATACTAACCTAAAAGTGCAAATCGTTTATCAAAATTCGACTCTGAAGTACCTTGAAATAATCAAAATGCGTTTTCAAACAAACATTATTTTGAAAATTGAAAATTGTTTTATTATGCCATAGAATCTTAAATATTTTTCTGAGTCTAATGGTTCATACTATTTCTTATTCTAACACTTGTAAGTACTTCAAATAAATAAAATTGCGTTTCTGGCACCATAGGGAGTAGTAACATTGATTATACTGACAGACTAAAACCTACACGATTGTTCTATTCGTGAAAACTTTCGGGTTTTCATGAGGTTTCTAAAGCCTAAAAAAATTTTAAAGTCAAATTTCTGGTGGGTTGTTACTGTAATACTGACATGAAACATGAAAATCATTTAATAAAAGCTTCATAATATATCCGCCGCATCTTATAATAATTGTATCACTACTCCAATATCTAAAATACTAACACGATACATTAAAGCATTTAATATAAGCTTCATATTAGAAATCACACAATTTAATATAAGAATTGTGCCATAAACATCTAAGTAAAATCAAAGTGGTACAAAAATGCCACTATAAAGCTCTAGAGAATGTGGTACAAATTGCTACAAGAAGAAATCCATTTACAATGGATTTTTAATGATGTCATTTATTCTTTTATATTTAAAATAAATATGTGAAACAGTCATCATAAGCACATGGAGTAATTCAAATTTTAATATTTACAACAACAGCCCAACCAATAGAAAATAATATTTAAAAGATAGTAAATACCACAAAAAAGGTAATAACAGATAAATGTATGCATGTTAGCTCTTTAAGGCAAAGCATCATTAAGCAATCCAACGAAGAAAAGCGGGACAAATATTAGACACAACACAAAGCAAAACACAACTCCGAAAGCAACGGAAAAAAAAAAAAAAAGCAAAACTCAACTAGCTGAGACTACTCGTTAGGTAGTGCATGCTACCTAAAAGTGGACATGACATCTTAACTTCAATGCAAAACAAGCAACTAATATAGTGCAAATGATGGGGAAAAAAGAGGATATTTGACACAACATTGAGCCATGCTTATTTTACTTCAATGGACATTCCTCCACAATAATCATTTTGATACTAATACAAGGGCAAAGAAATGGCTTGCTAGAGCTCTAAAATTGTCCAGATTATAGCAAGAATTGTATAAATTAAGCATTAGTGTGTAGTTTGTTTAGTAAATAATATATACTTTCAGATAGCGAAGAAATTGCAACTCTTTGGATATCAAGAAAAACAAGGCATTTCCTTTTGCACCTCTCACATGAGTACGTAATCCAACCAATCCTATGAATATATTCCGACAAGCGCCAAGATGTCCACTGTTAGTCAAGATATCGAGAGCATACTTCTGTTGGTTAAGAAAAATGCCATCAAGGGAGCGAGCCACTTCCAAGCCGATAAAATATTTGAGGATGGCAAGATCCTTCATGTGAAACTTATGAGATAAAAACTGCTTGAATGTGAAGATTGCCTGCGAATCGTTACCTGCAAGAAGAATATCATTTACGAAGACAAGTATTATGGTAAAAGTGGAACTATGAGAACGAGTAAATAGAGAGTGATCGGCATGGGATTGAGTAAAACCAGCCAAGTGAATAATTGAGGAGAGTTTGGAAAACCAATTCCGAGAGGCTTGCTTAATTCCATAAAGGGACTTGTTTAGCCAACAAAACTGGTTCCCCTTTGGGGAATATCCTGGAGGAAGATGTTGTGAAAAACGATGACAATAAAGTAAATTCAAACACGGGAAAAACAAGCAATCACACACGACACAATATTTACGTGGTTCGACAAATTGCCTACGTCTACGGGAGCTGCAGAGGATTTGTATTACTTGAAGAATCACAATACAATGTGTGTAGAATAGCTACTGTTCACTCTCATACCGTACAAGACATAAAAATATCACTTATATATGTTGTGCGGCGGAAACCCTAAATTCAGCAGAATTAGTGATGTTCGATCGAGCGGCGTGTCGAGCCCGCATCGAGTGAACCTGTTTCCCGCAACTGCTCAAGCCATGTGTCGAGCGGCTCCTCAAGCGAAGCTCTCTGACTTCCCTCCGCTCGAGCTGTGTGTCGAGCGGTGTCGAGCGAAACTCTCTGACTTGCCTTTGCTCGAGCGGTCTGTCGAGCTATCTTTGAGCGAAGCTCTCTGACTTGTATTCGCTCGAGCGGCTAGAAGCTCCCCTCGAGCGCCGTGGACCAGACTCCAAATACTCAACAATTCTCCCACTTGGAGACTGGTACACCCACAGTATCGCCCTCTGCCTCAAACATGATATCCTCCACCTCTACAACTCATAGCTCCTGTCTTCATGCAAGAAGACAAACTGAAGTTGCGCACAACTTCAGTTTCTCAAGTGTAACACCCTTTGTCAACATATCAGCAGGGTTCTTACTTCCACAAATTTTCTCAAGTAGCAACTGTCCATCATCTAACAATGATCGTATAAAGTGATACCTGATCTGAATGTGCTTAGTTCTGGAATGAAATGCTGGGTTCTTGGCAAGGAATATGGCACTCTGACTGTCACTGTAGAGAGTGCCCTTCTGATTCTTTTTACCCAATTCCTCCAAGAAGCCCTGTATCCAAACCATCTCCTTTGCAGCTTCTAAAACTGCAATATACTCAGCTTTTGTAGTAGACAAAGAAACTGTCTTCTGTAGATTGGAACCCCATGAAACTGCAGTACCACCCAGAGTGTAAACAAACCCTGTGGTACTTTTTCTGCTATCAGTATCTCCAGCTAAATCAGCATCAACATAGCCTTGCACCTCTAAGCCCTCTCCTGAGAAACACAAGCACGTTTCTGAGGAGCCTTTTAGGTACCTCAAAATCCACTTCACTGCTTCCCAATGTTGTTTTCCAGGGTTACTCATGTATCTACTCACAACTCCCACTGCATGGGCAATATCTGGTCTAGTGCAAACCATAGCATACATAAGTGAACCAATAGCTGAGGCATAAGGGACCTCACTCATATAGTCTTGTTCCTCTTCTGACTTTGGTGCCTGATCCTTGCTGAGTCTAAAGTGACTACCCAAGGGTGTGCCAACGGACTTGGCCTTGTCCATATTGAACCGGTTGAGTACCTTTTTCACATACTCAGCCTGTGAGAGTCTCAACGTGCCCCTGACTCCGTCTCTGACAATTCTCATGCTAAGGATTTGCTTTGCAGCTCCTAAATCATTCATTGCAAAATGCTCTGACATCTGCTTCTTCAGATTATTGATCTCATCAATATTTGCCCCTGCAAAAAGTATTTCATCCACATATAGCAACAAAATAATGTAAGAATTGTCAAACTGCCTGACATAGCAGTAGTGATCTGCCTGACATCTTATGTACCCTACACTGCACATGAAACTGTCAAACTTCTTATACCACTATCTAGGAGCTTGTTTCAGACCATACAAGCTCTTCTTCAGTCTGCAAATTGAACCTTCCTTTTCCTGTACCACAAACCCCTCAGGTTGGTGCATGTAGATGTCTTCTTCAAGATCTCCATGAAGAAAAGCTGTCTTCACATCTAGCTGCTCAAAAAATAGATCTTCAGTACCAACCATAGCCAAAACTAACCTGATGGTTGTGATCTTTACCACAGGTGAAAAGATCTCAGAGTAATCAATGCCCTGTTTTTGCTGAAAGCCTTTTACAATAAGTCTAGCCTTGTATCTCTTACTGCCATCACGCTCAGTTTTTACCCGGTACACCCACTTGTTGTGTAAAGCCTTCTTCCCTGATGGAAGTTCTGTCAATTCCCATGTCTGATTCCCTAATAAGAAATCCATCTCATCCTTTATGGCCAACTCCCACTTGCTAGAATTTTCATCTTACAAGGTTTCTTGATAACTCTGCGGTTCTCCACCATCTCTCAATAGAATATAATTCAAAGTAGGTGAGAAATGCTGTGGAGGACGAATAGTCCTAACTGACCTGCGAACTGCAGCTGTAGGAGTGGACGACGCTGTATCTGACTGCGGAATAATAGGAATGGGTGCACTGTGCCCACTCTCCTCGTCACTCATTTCCCTACACTGCACTGTGACCTCTGGTAGATCATCCAAACTCACAAAGTCAGATTCCTGAGGAACTGCTTCAGCAACTGTGCTAGACTTGTCCTTGTACACAATCTTCTCATTAAAGATCACATTCCTGCTTCTTATAATCTTCCGACCCTGATCATCCCAGAAATGATAGCCAAATGCCTCGTCTCTATAGCCAATGAAATAACATTTTCTTGACTTAGCCTCAAGCTTACTACGAGCATCAGAATCAATAAGAACATAAGAAAGACAGCCAAAGATTTTAAGATGAGAAAATTTGACCTCTTTCCCGCTCCAAGCCTCCATAGGCAATCCACAATCCAACGGAACTGATGGCCCTCTGTTTATCAAGTATACTGCAGTGTTAACTGCATCTGCCCAGAAAGTAGGTGGTAAGCCAGCATGCAGCCTCATGCTTCTAGCACGCTCATTTATGGTTCTATTCATGCGCTCAGCAACTCCATTTTGTTGTGGTGTCCCAGGAATGGTCTTCTACATTCTGATACCCTGAGTAGAACAATACTCGTTGAACCCACCATCAATATACTCACCACCATTATCAGACCTTAAGCATTTCAACTTCAAGTCTGTCTCTGTCTCAACCATGGCAATCCAAATTTTGAACACATTAAATACATCAGATTTGTGTTTCAAAAAATAGACCCATACCTTCCTATTGTGGTCATCAATGAATGTAACATAGTAACGAGAACCTCCAAGAGATGCTACTGGGGAAGGTCCCCACACATCAGTGTGCACAAGATCTAGTCTCTCTGACTTTAGTGTTCTGCCACTCTTCAAGAAACTGACCTTCTTCTGTTTCTCCATAATGCAACTCTCACACATATTGAGATCAACTGACTTCAGTTCTGGTAGCTTGCCTCTAGACAGAAGTTCTTTCATGCCCTTCTGACTCATATGGCCAAGCCTGCAATGCCACAAATCTGCTATGCTCTCTGCAACGGTAGTAGCAATAGTGTTATCAAAACCAGTAGTCATATAAAGTGTACCAGTTTTCTTACCCCGAGCCAGTACCAATGCCTCTTTGGTGACCTTCCAGGTGCTATTTGAAAACACCACTGAATGTCCACAATCATCAAGCTGCCCAACAGAAATGAGATTTTTCTTCAACTCAGGAATGTGTCTGACCTTTTGTAAGGTCCATTTGTTCTTGTTAGGAAGAACAATATCAATATCTCCCATCCCTATAACATTCAAAGCCTCTCCATCAGCCAAATACACATTTCCAAAATTACCCGCAACATAATTCTGCATTATCTCCGATAGGAAGATGTATGGAAGGAAGCCCTTGAATCAAGTATCCAGTTATCAACTGGACTATGAACTGCAAGTAATAGTGCATCCTGTACTTCTTCAGTTACCACATTAGCACTATCATTCTCGGTCTTCTTTGGATTTCTGCAATTCTTCTTCATGTGGCCAGCTTTGCCACAATTCCAACAAGTTGCCTGCTGGCCGGGCCTTGACTTGCTCTTGCCCCTGTTCTTTGATTTTGATCTGCCTCTGTTTGAGTTCCTGTCTTGTGCTCTCCCCCTAGAGTCAACATTCAATGTTGAACTCGAACCTGAGGTCTCGCCTGAATCTTTCTTGCGCACCTCCTCAGCCAAAATCAAATCAGGAATATCATCATATTTCAACTTTGACTTACTGGCAGAATTACTAATAGTCATTCTCATGGCTTCCCAACTATTTGACAGTGATGCCAATAGTATCAATGCACGTATCTCATCATCAAATTCAATTTCAACAGACGACAATTGATTTGTGATAGTATTAAAATCATTCAGATGTTGTGCAACAGACATACCATCTGTCATCTTCAAATTAAATAGCTTTTTCATCAGATGTACTTTGTTATTTACTGACGGATTTTCATACATACCTGACAAAGCCACTATGAGATCCGCAGTCGTCTTCTCCTTGATGACGTTGTGAGCAACGAATCTCGACAGGGTTAATCAAATAACCCCCAGGACCTGTCGATCCAACAGGGTCCAATCAGCAACTGACATGCTGTCCGGCTTCTTCCCCGACAATGGAAGATGAAGTTTCTTCCCATAGAGGTAGTCCTCTTTATGCAACCTCCAGTATCCATAATCTGTGCCATCAAACTTCTCGATCCCTGATACCTTCACTTCCTCTCCAGCCATCGTTTTTTCTCAGACCCGAACCTTGGCTCTTGATACCAATTGTTGTGAAAAACGATGACAATAAAGTAAATTCAAACACGGGAAAAACAAGCAATCACACACGACACAGTATTTACGTGGTTCGGCAAATTGCTTACGTCCACGGGAGCTGCAGAGGATTTGTATTACTTGAGGAATCACAATACAATGTGTGTAGAACGGCTACTATTCACTCTCATACCGTACAAGACATAAAAATATCACTTATATATGTTGTGTGACGGAAACTCTAAATTCAGCAGAATTAGTGATGTTCGCTCGAGCGGCGTGTCGAGCCCGCATCGAGCGAACCTGTTTCCCGCAACTGCTCGAGCCATGTGTCGAGCGGCTCCTCAAGCGAAGCTCTCTGACTTCCCTCCGCTCAAGCTGTGTGTCTAGCGATGTCGAGCGAAACCCTCTGACTTGCCTTTGCTCGAGCGATCTGTCGAGCTATCTTTGAGCGAAGCTCTCTGACTTGTATTCGCTCGAGCAGCTAGACGCTCCACTCGAGCGCCGTGGACCAGACTCCAAATACTCAACAGAAGAGTCATGTAGACTTGTTCATCTAGATCGCCATGAAGGAAGTCATTGTGAACGTCAAGCTTGTGTAATGACCATCGGCATGCAACAGCAATAGTGAGGACACATCAGATTGTAACAAGTTTGACCATGGAAGCAAAGGTATCGTGATAATCAAGGCCTTCAACCTAAGTATACCCTTTGGCAACTAAGCGGGCCTTGTATCTCTCAATAGTGCCGTCGATCTTGAGTTTAGTCTTGAAGATCCATTTGCAACTAATGGGTTTTTTGCCGTATTTGCATCCAATGGGTTTTTTCCCGTGAGGTAATGACTGAAGAGTCCAAGTGTTATTGGCTTCCAACGCTTGAATTTCAGAAGCAATGGCATCACGCTAGTGAGAATGTCGCATGGCATAGGAGTAACTTGTGGGTTCATCTTGCTACGACAAAGCTGAGAGAAAAGCTAAATGTTTAGAGTTAAAATGAGTATAGGAAAGAAAACATGCGAGAGAATGAGGATTACCTGGTGAGAAGCAATCGGGAGGGGGATTTCGGTTGGACTCATGGGGCAAGAGAGGAAAGATATAGTCATTGAGGTATTGAGGATGTGTAAATGTGCACTTAGGATGAGACAATGGTGGTTGTGTAATGGGAAAAGATCGGGAGATGGGAATGGAATATCAAGAGTATTAGATGCATGAGTAATGGGGTGGGAAGTGGAAAAAGTGGTAGGATAAGGGGGGGATTGGGAGGTCCAAAAGAGAAATGGGAATAGGAAGGGATGGAGGGGGCAACGGGAGAGTGATGTTGGAAGGGAAATTCAGGTTCGACAAAGGAAACATCATGGGAAACAAAGTAAACATGATAGACTTTGTGATCATGAGGATAGCTAAGAAATACATTTGACAGCTCTTGGGGAAAATTTATCACTGTTGGAGAGAGAGGTTGGAGCATAGCAGAGACACCCAAAGACACGGAGATAAGCATAAGAGGGAGGTTTGTGGTATAAGAGTTTGTATGGGGATTTGTTGTCCAAGGTGGGGATTGGGATTCAGTTGATGAGATAAGTAGCTGTGAGGATACATTCGCCCCAAAAAGAGATTAGAAGGTTAGCTTGGAAACGTAAGCATTGGGCAACATTGAGAAGATGACGATACTTATGTTTAATAACACAATTTTGTTGTGGAGTATCAACATAAGTGCAATCATGAATGATCCCGTGTTGGGAGAAAAATTGTTTCATGTTGTGAGATAGGAATTCTTTGCCATTATCGGTGCGAATGTGATGAATGGAAGTTTGAAATTGATTTTGTACCAAGGCATGAAAATGTTGAAGATATGTGAAAGTTTCAAATTTAAAACGCATAAGATATATCCATATGGTACGTAAAAAATCATACACTATAGTTAAAAAATAATGTGTTCTAGATGTGGAAGGAGTGGGATAACCACCCCAAATGTCACAATAAACATGATTAAAGGAAAAATCACTTTTATTGCAATTTGTTTGAAATGAGAGTCGAGTTTATTTTCCTCGAGTACAAACATCACAATGAAAAGAAATACTAGACAAATTTATGGCCTTATTCAAGCAAAAAACTAAGGGCTGGCCTAATCGTTAATGCCATAAAGAAGAATGGATGGTGTGGTGCATATGAAACGCAAGAAAACATTAGGGTGGATGGGTTTGTATTAGATTGGGTTAGTTTGCTAATGGAGAGGAGATTAAAATTAAAATCAGGAACATAGAGGACATTATCCAAGGATAAATTTTCAGATATTTGAACACGACCAATGTGAGTGATGGGAACAATCTCACCTGTGGGAAGTTGAATAGGAGTAGCATGACCAATAGGTTGAGAATTGAGGAAAAGAGAAGATAATGAAGCCAAATGTTCACTGGCACCACTATCAATTATCCATTCAGAGGTGGTGGATGAGAAAGAGGATTTACGAGAGAGTGAAAAAAAATACCAGCAAAATTGGCTGATGTAGGTGCAAATGGAGTGAGTAAGTCTAGCAACTGACAATATTGAGCAACAGTGAGGCCAATAATGGAACTCTCGGTAGGAATACTTGAAATTGGAACGTTCGTGGCGTTAGGGGTAATGTGAGAGGACCTTGATTTTCCATTATGAGTGCGTTGAGTGCCATGAGAATGATCCCAATTGGGAGGATAACCAATCAATTTATAACATGTAACCTTCCAATGATTGAGATTGCCGCAATGCTTGCACTTGGGTCAACCACGTCCATATCCCTTTGACTCTGTAGAGCGGGAAGAGTATCCAGGATGATGGGTAGCCATGGCGATGGAGTCGATAGGAGGTGGAAGTTGAAGGAGCCATTCGCATTCTTCTTGATTGAGAATGGAGTAAACTGTTCTAATATTAGGGACTTTATCCATGGCAAGTATCTGACTGCGTATGGACGCATAAGAATCGTTGAGCCATTAAGAACTGAAAAACATGTTAAGTTTCTTGATGTTGTTGAAGGAGTTTCATGGCACCACAAGTGCATTCAGGGAGTGATATGAGATTTGCTAATTCATCCCAATAAGATTTTATGGTGTTATAATAAGTAGCAATTGACATACTTTCTTGCGTTAGCAGATCGACATCACGTTTTAGTTTAAAGATATGACGGTTGAGACTTTAAGAAAACCGAGCTCAAGATCAAGCCATACTTCTTGATGGTTGTTGCAGTAGATAATATTGGAGATGAGGGACTTATCAATGGCGTTGAGGAGCCAAAACAAAAGCATGTCATTGCAACGTTCCCAAAGGGAGAGTTCATGAGGATCGATAGGTGCAGAAAGAGTGTTGTCGACGAGATCGAGTTTGTGCTTGGCGTTTAGAGCCATTTTTATGGCTCACTTCCATATGAGATAGTTGTCTCCAGTGAGTGGTGTGGAGACGAGAAGGGCACTTGGATGGTATGATGAGTGAAGAAGGTATGGAGAATGATCAGGATGATTGGAAGAGGTTGTAGACATGGTGGATGGTAGAGAATAAAATGAATGAGAGGATTGGATAGCTCTAGTACCATGTTAAGAAACCAGAGACATGGTATCGGACATAAAAACTCTATTATTTCGTTATTGTTTACAAGTAAATTTATAATACAAAGCAAGGAGCAAAATTCCATGAATGGTAGGTTTAAGAAGGAAAGTGTAAACAGTAATATTAATCAAGAAACTATACCGCTATACATGAGATGTAGCCGATATAGGAAGTGGGTATATGTGCGAGATTTGTGTAACACTTTATTTTACATTAGTAAAGATATTGGATATGCATGTCTGAAATTAAACTCAAAAGAATTTTTTTTTATTAGTATAAATATCTATTTAAATTAGATAAGATAACACTTTAGTATGGTTAATACAAAGTTGAGTATAAGTTAAAACAACGCTATAAAATGAAAAGAGAGAACAAAAAAGCTGAAAAATGAGTGAATAAAATAAAATTACTAAATAAAATCTCATGTTGAGAAAGGGAGAGAATTCTCTTAAAAGAGACCCTCTGCAACAACTCGCAAGCTAATTAGGCTGAAAAAAAACAAAAAATTGTAAAAAAATCTAGCAACCTACCAACCAAAGAAAAAAGGGTAAAAATGTAATTTTCTCCATCAAATAAGATATATTATTCATAGGACTATAGATGCTTTCAGAAGCATGGAGCAACGTGCTAGACACGTTTGGCAGAGAAATTCTTTTTGAACATTGAAAGCAAAAAAATAACTAGGCAATGGCCGTGAAAGCTAAAGATAGTTTAAATAGTCATGACATTTAAGGTTAATTCAATTGTCACTAAAAAGAATATCATATACCTTCTTAGAAGCAATGACATCAATATTATATCTAGAACCGTGATATAATATTGTTGGTGAAGAGATATACATATATATATATATGGAATCTCAGGACTGCTATCCTTTTAAGAAATATATATGTACTTAAAATGTTTTTGTCACATCTAACCCATTTACACCAAAAAACAAATAAACCCTGATCACTTAAACGGAAGAAGAGAACACAGCACAAGGGTAAAAACAACATAACACACAAAACATGAACTACTCACACAGATGAACAAAAACACCGATGATCCATTGTCTCGTTTGTTTTCACAGATGAGTTGAGATAAAAGTTAAAAGTTGAATAAAATATTATTAGAATATATTTTTTTAATATTATTTTTATTTTTCAGGATTTGAAAAAGTTAAATTGTTTGTTTTATTTTGTGTGAGAATTTGGAAAAGTAGTAATGATTAAATGAGATTAGATGAGATGAGATGAAAATAGTTGTAAAAACAAATGAGGCACTGCCACAATACAACTGAGTCACTAACGTACTGACACAAATCGACAAAACAAAAAAATGGAGAAAAAACCAGATTTTTCAAAAGGGACAAAAACGTAATAAGACCAAGCAAGACAGTGGCATAAATGGAAAAAATAGAGAAAAAAAGTGTCAAACACTAATTACTATTCATTCCCTTATAGCCACTTTTAAGATATAAGAGAAATTAAAAGACAATGCTATGGTGCAATTCAAATGTGTAAATTAAATTGCACACCAGTGCAAATGTTTTTTTTTTCTTTAAGTATTTTTTAAACATCCTTAATCATTAAGAAAAAAATAAAAATATATAAATTTACTAATAGTCACTTTCTTAATTATTAAGTAAAAAAAATAATAATCTAAAATATATGAGTAAGCATATTTGATAGGCGCCACATTTTCCTATAATAAAATAGATATGAGGTGGAGGAAGTTTTCTTCAACAAATCTATAAATATAATAAGTGTCCATTAATCATGCAACAAACATATATTTTTTTAAAAGAACAAGTTCAAAAATTGATATTTGTCTATTCATTTAAAAATATGTACAGTATTTGTAAATTGTCATGTACTTAATGGAGATATGCGTCACTTTCTTTAAATAGATTGAGAAAACTTCATCCAAAACTTTATCCTACGAAAAATGGCAGAACAAAGTCTATATAAGACGGCCCTGTAATAAAATAAAATTAATTTTTTTTTTTTAAAAAAAAAAAGAAGGGAAACAAATCAAGCCACAACTCTCTACTTATATATCCATGGACGCAGCAAAAAATCAGGCTACAAATTAATGGCCGAAGCGCAGATTTCTTACCAAAGTGGCCGGGCATCATGCCCACAAAGGAACTCCCATATCTTAAGAGAGAAGATAGTTACGGGTCGTGTAATTACTTTCTAAAAAATATATAAATACCAGATTTATATAAAAAATAATAATTTTTAATAATAAATTATACTTTTTTTTTTAAATGATTATATAATATTTATGTACTTCACGGTAACGTTAATCTATTTTATTTATGGGCAACTAAATCCGATGATATCAAAACAAATGGGCTGACTTTTTCTTGCCATGAAACCTTACAGTATAAGTAAAGGCTAGGCGTAGAATTGTTAAAAATCCATGGAGAAATACGCAAAGGTTTCCGAGGATATTTGAAGTACTCCCCAATAACGAAAGGCTTACACATAAAGACTTGATCAATGGAAAGACAGACACGTACTCCTACCCTGATTACGAGTGCCAGCTGATCAGCTAGAAGACATAGTCCTTAAAACAAACAAGCAAGTGAGAAGATGTATAAGACGTAAAACTAGCACACTAGCTAGAAGACTTATACCATGATGATCAAACAGCTAAACAACTAACTAACTTATCTGCTAATCAAGCTAGCACACCGCGTACAACTTGAGCATGATCTAGCTTCCCATACGGACACCTTTGTAGCTGTTCATGGAAGACATGCACTGCATGCACGTAACAGACGGATCGGGTAGGAGAAGGCCGGCCCATTATTTAGGATGATAATAAGCGTACATGGTGTAGTAGGTCTGCAAAATGGTTAACACTAACAACACAAGGGCTGCCAATGCCGAAATGAATGACCATGGCGTATTAAAGTACCTATGCTTGAACTCCGTCCAGTGCTTTTTCCACGTGTTATTATAACGATCGTCCACCTTTCTGAAAAAGTCGTATAAATAAAACTGATCGGTTTCAACATCCATCTCCTTCCCCAACTTGTTGATGAATTGCACGACCTCGCTGTTTTTCCCAACATAACTGTCAATGATGTTGTGTTCGTAAAGGTACTCTGCGTCCTTGGCTGTGTTTACTAAGCAGTCCAAGAAATAGGCGTAAACTGTGATGTGCTTGGAGCTTTTGTTGTCCAACTGCTCGAATGCCCGACAGTTCACCACGAAAGAGTGCATGAAGTAGTCGACGGCTATTTTGGGCATCTCAATCACTCCGTTCTTGAATTTCACAGCCAAGAAGCTGTCGGCCGCCGGCTCACGAAGTTTGATCTTAATCCCTGCTTTGAGGAGCTTCGTGATGCAGTATATCACCGGTACTGGTTCTGTTTTTTTCTCCCCTGGTGGCTTATCTAGATCGCTGGTGATAAAACTTAACCGAACCAAGTTCAGCAAATGCAAGCTGTCATTGATCACGAGTTTCTCGCTCATCTCTTTGAGATCTTCATCGGATCTGCGCATTACCTTGTTGAAGAATTTCAAAGCAAGCAAGGACAGAGGATAGTCCTCATCAGGCATTTTGGATGTTTCAAATAACTTTTTCAGAACAACATAGGGGATCTGATTCTCAAGCAGAAGAAGATCCCCGTAGAACTGTGGTATTGCCCATGCCACGGAGGCGAGAGGGTGATTAGACTCGATCTTTTTCGATTTTCCAAGTATTCGAAACAATTATAATATAAAACAACCATCAAGAACCAGCATTTTGAGGAACGGATTGTCGATCTTCACGGACTTGATTTCGATCTGTTCAACTTCTGGGCGTATGATTTCCATCAATTCTTTCATGCTTTTTCCGTTGTGGGACTGTAGAATGCTACAGAACTCCTGCTTGTGCTTTTGTATCACTTGGAGGTGTTTATGTTTCGCGTCGTTCTTGCAGTTGTAGTGCCCGATGGAGACGACGCGGGGCTCGAACCATTTCTTGCCGCTGATCTCGGCGAGTGCCTTGGGAACACTGTAGATGCAGCAATTGTGTGTGGAAGTATAGGCCCGGCCTTTTTCCAAGTCATCAGAAGACGACTCCCCATCCTCACAAGTCGAGGATGTTTTAGTTTTTTTCCCTTTTTTTGCCATCTTGCCATCTTGCCGTTTATTATAACGATCGTCCACCTTCCTGAAAAAGTCGTATAAATAAAACTGATCGGTTTCAACAACCATCTCCTTCCCCAACTTGTTGATGAATTGCACGACCTCGCTGTTTTTCCTAACATAACCGTCAATGATATTTTGTTCGTAAAGGTGCTCGACGTCCTTGGCTGTGTTTACTAAGCAGTCCAAGAAATAAGCGTAAACTGTGATGTGCTTGGAGCTTTTGTTGTGCAACTGTTCGAATGCCTGACAGTTCACGAAGAAAGAGTGCATGAAGTAGTCGGGGGTTATTTTGGGCATCTCAATCACTCCGTTGTCCTCGTTGAATTTCACAGCCAAGAAGCTGTCGGCCGCTGGCTCACGAAGTTTGATCTTAATCCCTGCTTTGAGGAGCTTCGTGATGCAGTATATCACCGGTACTGTTTTTTTCTCCTCTGGGGGCTGATCTAGATTGTGGGTGATAAAACTTAACCGAACCAAGTCCAGCAAATGCAAGCTGTCATTGAGTTTCTCGCTCATCTTTTTGAGACCTTCATCGGATCTGCGCATTACCTTGTTAAAGAATCTCAAAGCAAGCAAGGACAAAGGATAGTCCTCATCAGGCATTTTGGAAGTTTCAAATAACTTTTTCAGAACAACATAGGGGATCTGATTCTCAAGCAGAAGAAGATCTCCGTAGAAATATGGTATTGCCCATGCCACGGAGGCGAGAGGGTGATCAGACTCGATCTTTTTCGCTTCCCATTTTCCAAGTATTCGAAACAATTCTAATATAAAACAACCATCAAGAACCAGCATTTTGAGGAACGCGGGATCCTTGATCTTCTCGGACATGAGCTCGATCTTTTCAACTTCTGGAAGTATGATTTTCGTCAATTCTTCCATGCGTTTTTCGGAGTGGGGCTGTAGAATGCTGCGACAGACCTTCTGCTTGTAATTTTGTATCACTTGGAGGCGTTTATGTTTCGCGTCGTCCTTGCAGTAGTAGTGCCCGATGGAGACGACGCAGGGCTCGAACCATTTCGTGCCGCTGACCTCGACGAGTGCCATGGGAACACTGTAGATGCAGCAATTCTGTGTGGAAGTACCGGAGGTTCCTTTTTCCAAGTCAACAGAAGACGACTCCCCATCCTCACTCGTCGAGGCTCCTTTAGTTTTTTTCCCTGTTCCTCGTTCTATTTTTGAATCAACCTTGACCATCTTGCCTGCCTCCTGCCTCCTGGTTTAGTTTCTGGGTGTGAAGTTGGCGACAGAAGGTGAATGAACCTAGCTATTTGATGGAAGTTTTACACAGGATTTGAGGAGAACGTGTCAAGGTCGGCTACATGACATAACGATGAAAATTCTGGGTCGCAATAAGTTATTAGGAATTGGCAGATTATATGAGAATTTAGGGTGCCACTAATTTATTATATTGATGTCAAGGGTCTGCGGAGTTATTAATAGGACCATTATTAGAAGAGAGGAAAATGGTTTATACAATATTTTTCATAACACTTTACAATGAAAGGTATTTTTATAAAATATTTTATAAATATACTCTCATTTTATAATAGTATTGTGTAATATATTATACAATATATTGTGTGTATATTATTATTCAATTATTTAATATGTAACAAACTGACAGTACTTTTTATGGCTATGGTTTTAGTAGAGTAAATCTATAATTATTTGAGTAATGTTAGGCTACCGCATAGGACCGCTGGGCTGTTAGGCAAAATTCATCATTTTTGTAGATTTTATTTTATTTTTTTAATATCTTTAAATATTTTTAAAAAATAAAAAAAATTAATATATTAATAATCACTTTCTTAATTAATAAAAAAAATTAAATATATTTGTAGTTAAAATAAAAGAGTATACTATCATTATTCTAATTGTTTATCATATTTTCACATGGGCTCGAGGGGAACATGTCAAAGTAGGGGACGATTTAGGAGCATCTATTTTTCAAATTTAGGGTCCCACAAATTTATTCGATGATCAGAAATTTACTTCATTTTGAGGCGGGGATACCTAACAAAGACACAACAAGGACAATATCTTTTATGGCTTTGATTTCATCTCTGATCAACTGTCCATGGGATCCCTGCTATTTTCACGTGGGTTTAAAGGGACGTTCTTGAAAATTAAGGGACAGTACCTAATATCCAACGTCTAGCCTTTTTTTATTTTTATGAATCTATTTATATATCCAACTACTCGTGCATCCAAAATTGATAACTTTTTTAATTTCTTTTACAGTAGTACCAACTACCATTGCAAAGTATAATAAATTTACTTGAATTCTTCGACTAGTGGCCGACGAGCAGCTTTCTTACCAAAGTGGCCGGGCATCATGCCCACAGAGGAACTTTAATAGAAAAATGATAGTTGGAGTCGTAAATACGTAAATATTATATAATTATTTTGTAAAATATTAATAAATACGAGATTTATATAAAAAAATTTACTTGAATTTTTCGATTAGTAATTTTAATAAATTTTATATTCAGAAATGAATTTCAAACTTTTAAAATTCCTAATTGTCTGTTATAATAGATGTTAGTTAAATTAATTTTTCTAAATGTTGCGCTCTTTGCTGTTTTTTATAATTATTTGTAAATCCGTGTCCTATAAGACAAAAATCAACCCTGATGGATCTTCTCACTTACATGCTCCATTGCTTGAGCGAAAATGTTGAATGTTTCCCGATAAAGAAATAGACTAGCATATATGATACCTTCAATCAAAATGAGGAGCGAGCCACGGGCCATGGTTATGTTATGTTGAAGATGGCGTAACCAAGTAATATGTCGATGGGATTGATCTTACTTGGTCATCCCAAATAAGAATTATTTTCTTGTGATGTTTAAAATTTTCGAGCATTGTGCCTTCCGCGCTAGATTTGGTTGGTGATCTCAAGCAATGATTAAATTCTTGCGGTACTCGGTATTACCGACCAGTGAATCTGTCAGACAAGACTTGTTCAGTAATCTCGATAAATGATCATTTTCTTGTGATGCTTAGAATTACTGAACAATGTGTTGGTCAAATTGGTCTTGCTAGTTGATCCAGAGCAATAGTTATTTTCTTGTGATACTCGAAATTTTTTACTAGTGTGTCCGTCAGACTGGATTTACTTGGTGATCCTGAGCAAGGTTTATTTTCTTGTGATGCTCAAATTTTTTGAGCAATGTGTTGATCAGGTTGCCCTTGCTTGGTGATTCCGAGAAGGGGATTAGTTTTTGCACAATGTGTTGGCCAGATTATGCAAGGCACGTATGTTCAAGTGAAAGTGTTGCAACATTTTTTATATGGAAAAATATGATTTTTAAAATGCATGTCAATTAGAACTAATCATTAATACTAATATTCATCAAGGAAAAATAATAACTCTTAATATGATAATGAACTAAACAATGTGAAAATATTTTAGAGTTTTATTAATTATAAAAAATAATTATTAAATGGGTAGTAGCAAATGTAGCAAACCTAGTATATATATGTGTGTGTGTGAATCAAAACATGGTTTCTTAACTAGTTAAGTCATGAGACATTTATACAACCATTGTAAAGTTCAACGTTTGTTAGCTACTTAACTCATACCTAGGTCTACATTGTTTGTTTGTTTGTTTTCTTTCTTCTTCCTTTCTTTTTTTTTTTTTTTTTTTTTTTTTTTTTTTTTTTTTTTTTTTTTTTTTTTTTTTTTTTTTTTTTTTTTTTTTTTTTTTATGAAGAGTCAAGACCACATGTCCAATAGTGGCCGCTACCCCAATTTTATTAATCAACCCTCACTTTTGGCGGAGGAATACTGTGGACCAAAAATACACTTGAATGAAAAAAATAAGCAAAAAAACAACTCGAACCCAAATGTTACTAAATACATTATCCTTACACTCCTTGCACAAACCTTATTCTTAAACAAGCCAAAAGAACAACCAATAACACACTTGAAGCCAACAAACAACCTTCCAAATTATGATCTCAAAGAGGGGAGACCTAATTTATCCACCTTTAAAATACCTTTGAGCTTCCACAGAATATTATTAAAATTAATCTACGTATCAAACTGATGATTCGAGGCCAGACGAGTAAGAAAATCAGCACCTGAATTTCATTCTCTATAAACATGACTTATCTTGACTTGCAAACTGGACAAGATCTTTTAGATTTCATCCCAATAGTCTGCAAGATACCAAATGCCACATCGACCTTTTTCCAACCAATTACTACAAGTAAAGAATAAAGTTCAATCTGAATTCTATGCAAATCCAACTCCTTACAATACTACAACTCATAATAAAGAGCTAATAATTCCGCTTCATTATTAGAGCCATGAGTAAACTCTTTAGCAAAAGCCAACCTCAAACAACCCTGATCATCCCGAATAAGGCCACCCGTCCCAATGCAACCCGGATTTCCCAACGAACTCCCATCAACATTCAATTTAAATCATCCTCTATTCAGTCTATTCCACTTTACCAAACAAACATGCTTACGTAAAGGAGCTTTAACTGGAATAGAAAAGGCAACCAATATTTGATCATCACCTCTTTTAATTTTTTACTTGCCCTCAGGCATAATCTCACCCTTGCAATTGCTGCCTTAATTGCACCTCACAACGATTGAACATAAAATTTTTTCCCTTCCATACAAGCCTTGCACCGCCACACCCAAAGGGACCAGGTTAAAATAATTGGAACCAAACCAAGCAACGTACCTTTTTTAGAAGAGTGTGAGGCCTGTCTAAACCAAAGCTCCATAATAGCCTTCCAAGGCCAGGATGAGTCATGAGGCATCCCCAAACTCAAAGAGGCCCTGCACCAAAATTTCGTTGCAAGTGAACCTGTGGCCAGAACATGATCTTAATGTTCTATACAACCTCGTGCACAACATTCACATTTAGAAACTACGGGAATGCCCAAATATTTAATATGCGCATCCACACTTAGGCAAAAATTTAAAGCCTTCTACAATGTAACCAAATATTTCTTTGAAAGCACTGAGTGCCAAATCCAAAGAGCCCATTCAGATTTTGAGGCCCTAACACAAATACAATCCCAAGCCGATTTCGAAGAGAAATTACCATTAAAATTTGGCTTCCAAATCAGGATATCTACCCCGTCCTTATACTCACCTAAACATGCCAAAATTTCCTCAAGCTTAGAATCCTCCACCAGTCTTCGTAGAAGCTGCACATCCCACCCATTCTGAATTCGACACTCCCTTATTGTGAGAAAAGGAAGCTCCAAGATCTCACAAGAGTCGATAATAGCACCAGATTTCAATCAGTTATCCCTCCAGAAGGAAACTCGACCATCCTTTAACTTCCACAATGAATTACCCAACACCTTAGATAATACTGCTACTATTCTTTTCCAGAATAAAGAGCCCTTACTAGCATCAATCAAAGAGACATGTCTATCCTTGACATATTTTGCCTTAAAAAAATTGACCCAAACTGAGTTTTGAGTTAATAAATTCCATGTAAACTTCATAAAGAGCGACACCTGCACATCTTCAAATTTCCTTAGTCACATGCCCCCTTAAAGAATCGGGTTGCACACTCTATCTCAAGAAACCCACTTCCTTTTTGGCTTACCATTAAAGGAGCCCCAAAAAAAATTACTTATGAGCCGATTAAGGCTAGCCACCACAGCCTTAGGAGCATACAAAACAAAAAATAAATGAATCGGGGTATTTGCCACAATATGCCTCAACAACAAAATGCGAGCACTAGACGATAGAAACTTCTTTTGCCATCCTTCAAGTTGAATAATTTAATTTTATACGAAGATGATCTTGAAAATTAGGTCTACATTGTTTATATATATGAAGATGATCTTGAAAATTGAATACTTTGAACTAAACTAATGACAATGTAAAATTGAAAGGAACAAAAATAGAACATTATTTGACATTCTTAAGTACGCTACCCCTTATGATTTTTTTGGAGCAAACCCTTATAATTGGACCAAGTTTTTTGTAGATGTTAATTAATGGAAATAAAAATTATTAGATGGCCGTGTTTTTAAATAACTCATACCATATTGTGTTATTCCTAAAAACAATCGCACGTGAATCTAATCCAAGCCTATCATAGTACAAGGGGATGACCAAAAGAAATCTCAAAGGTAAAAATGTAGTTTTATATAAGAGACAAAATAATTTAATTAAGGCAAAATAGATAATAAGAAAAAGATGATGAAAAAAAGTGACACTAATCATTTAAATGAAAACCGAAAAAGTAATCAAACACAAAACTCAAACACAAAATAATCAAACACAAAACTCAAGGACAAAAAAGTAATTTTTCCATCAAACTAACTCAAACTACTAGTCATACTATTAGAATACAAATTTTGAAAGAGAAAACAGAGAGAGAATGGCGAAAATGCGGCAAACAAATTGTTCAAGATAAAAAAGCAAGTAAAATGAAAGAGCTACCGAAAAAGTGTATATCTATTTTGTACCAAATTTTTTAAAATTTTTTTATTTAATGAGTGAGAAAGTGTTTTTCTAATGATTTTATAATTTTTTTCTATTTAAAAAGTGATTAAATGGGTTTACAAAATATTTGAAAAAAATAGAAAAAAAAAAGTTTACAATATTCGGTAGAAAAAGGTGTAGAATTTTCGGTGGCCCTAGCACCCCTCAAAAAGCAAAAACACGTAATTAACAAAACCTACAACATATTTCACTGTTCAGACTTTTTTATAATAGTAGGAGATATGAAAATTTAGGGTCCCACTAATTTATTACGTTGGAACATTATTAGATGAAAACTTGACTTTATCTTGAGCATAATGAACAAGACGTTAACATGCACGGATAATGAGAAAATGTTTTTTTGTGTCTTTGATTTCAAGATGCATGGGAGCCTCCATTATCCATTGAAAGTACAGTGCACTCATTTTAAAAAGAAAAAAGCTGAAGGCAATCGAAAGGGGGAATTGTGGGGGAACTGGAGCTGATGTGGATAAATTGAAAACGGGATCGTTTTGCGTTCAGTCCACTGAATCCCCTTCTTCCCCACCCTTTCCTGAATCCCAGACATTCACTTTTAGTTCTACCTTCCCACGTTCTTTCCAACCTCCATTGATAAATTCAAACAACACTGAATCGGCAGTGAAAACCACTTCCTCGTGTTCTTGCCCAGTCTCGACCAAATTCTCCCGCATTAAACTACAATACGAGGAAATAAGAGACCATAACAAATCCAAAAAAAAAAAGAGGTCCACAAAATTGCAACTGTGTGGGCTATTGAACACCTTCATCCTCTTGAGCAGAAAATGGTCAACAACCGACAAGATTTTGAATGTATATGACTTCACCCTCACACATTGGATTATGAAAATAAAAGTGAATATTTCTAAATTGTCGAGTAGACTCCCACCGATAGATTTTGCTATCAACGGAATTATCCCAACTCATTTTCTATGGATTAATGGTTTTCCAGTGAGAGGGGGAAAAAAAAGTAAAGGAAAAAATCTGAAGCCCATTCTATTGCGGTCTACTTGGATTAGTATTGATGTGATCACTTGCAAGAGGTTGAAGAAGGTGGAAGAGAGAGAGAGAGAGAGAGATGGGTAACAAGCAGAAACAAGTAGGTTGCGAAAAAGGAAGAGGAAGGGAAATAAGTTTTTGGAGCTACAAAGATGAAGGCTATGGTGATTGGAAAGGAAGTTTTCTTTGCGGAAGAAAATAAGAGAAACTTTAGAGAGAAGGATAAATAAGCAGAAGGTGCCGTGAAGGAGAGGAGAAATAAGAAAGTCTTTCGTCCATTATTTTATTTTATTTTAATATATCATTTGACGTGATTACACTGCAGCTATGTAGAAGAGCTGAAAAAATAATAGATTTATTATTAAAAAGTTAATTTTTTAAAATTTAGATTTCATATTTATTAATTTTCAAATAAGTATATAGTGCTTACATACTCTATAATTATAAATATTATTTCTCATCTATAATTACTTTTAATCTCGTTTAGATAGTGAGATTAAATAAGATGAGTTAAGATAGTTTGTAAATAATAGTGAGATTATTGAGTTGAGATAAGATGAAATGGTTTTTACAAATTTTGTATGTTTGGATTTGGAAGTAAGATGAGATAGTTTTAACTTTTTGGATATTTGATAAATATGGGTCCCACCAATTATTACATAGTATCTATAATGATTTTGTTTTATTTGTAAAAATATTTATAAATAAGTAATAGTAATTTGTAGAGGGAAATATTTTAGACACAAATGAATTACACAAAAGTAAACCCACAAACTGATGTGACTTGATATGGTACATCAGATTGTAAAGTTACTTTTATTGTAAAGTAGATCTAACGAATCTCATGAAACTATATCAGTTTATAGAGTTATTTTTGTGTAATTTCTTTGTGTATGTAGCACTTTTCATTTATAAATTACCTACCCAAATTTTATTTTTTATAATATATTTTATAATAATATTATAAGATGAAAATATTTTTATAAAATTAAATTATTTTATAAAATATCAAATAAAAATATTTTTATTTACAAAATAATTAAATAATTGAAAAGAGTTGCTTTGTTGAATATGTCAAAACAGTTGTGTGGCACATGTTGGGGTTGGGCTCTTGAATCCGTGATTTCTGAAAAGGAAAAACCTTAAAATCGATCGGGTGTGTGTTTTTGTTTTACACCCAATAGTGAAAACCCAACACGTAGTAAACTTATGATAGTTATGGTGGGTATGCATCTAATTAAACCCATTCCTTCTCCCTTCTCCTTCTCTCTTTCCTCTTCTCCCCAAAAGCCTTATTCTTACCCTGAAGCCCTTCTTCTCCCCTGAAGCCATTTTCGTCTTCCCCAAAGCCATTTTCTCTCTAATTTGAAGCCCTTCTTCTCTGATTCGAAGACCTATTAAACCCATCTTCATTTTTTATATTCATTGATATGTATCTTTTTCAAGCTTTTTTATTTTGTTTCAATACATGGGAGAGTCGTATTTGCTTCTACGAGTCAGGCGGATGATCACGTAAAGCAAAGAAAAATGTAGAGGGCATATGGGTTCAAAGCTTTTCTTTCTTTCTCATTATTAGTACTTCCTTTTATCTCCCTTTTGTGGAGATAAAATTGTGTTTTATCTTGAAGACATGTTATAACCTGCTTTGAGAGCAACGGTCATCCACCTCTTTGCACCATGGATTTCAAATCGAATTAGCTGATCCATCATTTTTTGGTGCCATTTGTGTGTGTGTGAGTATTGGAGGATCATCACGATGGAAAGGCAAAAGAGTCTTGAGTGCTGCCTAATGGAACCTGCCATGCCGTTTATAGGAATCTTTTGCATTCTGTTATTACTTTACTTTTGTTGAGTTGTACATAAAGGGCATTCATATATTTCTCTATTTGATAGGTAGTTAGAATATTCATTTGGCAATTGTATATAATTCAACTTTCCTGTAAATCATTTTCTCAAGCAAGTGATATACACGAAATATATTTTTTTATCCCTTTCCAGACTTCTTCTTCAACCTTGCTTCCTTACATGGTACCAGAGCTCCCTCGATCCAAATGACAACCAACACTGAAGAAACTTCAAATTCAACCAACGCGAACAAATCTTCTCAGCGTTACCTAAAATTTGTTGACCCATTCAACCCATTCCGAATTGAAACTGGTGACAATCCTGTTGCTGCTTTGGTCTCTGACCTCCTCGATGCTGATAACTATGTTAGCTGGTCACGTGCCATTAGTCGAGCTCTTCGTGCGAAGAACAAGCTCGGGTTCATCAATGGTGCTCTTCTCAAACCTGTGGATATTTCAGATCCCCTTTTTGAAGCCTAGGAGCGCTGTAACGATTTAGTGGTGTCTTGGTTGCAAAACTCTGTAAGTGCTTCTGTTAAGTCTAGCTTAGCTTTGGTTGATGATTCCAGAACCTTATGGGTTGAACTCAAGGATCGATTTACTCATCAAAATGGTCCTCGTATATTCCAACTTAAACGTGATTTGGCTGGTTTATCACAAAACCAGGACTCTGTTAGCTTGTACTTTGGCCGCTTGAAAGCCTTATGGGATGAACTTGCTATCTATGATCCACTTTCCCATTGTGATTGTGGGAAATTGAAAATCCTTCATGATCGTGATTGTGTCATTCAATTTCTCATGGGACTCTCTGTATCCTACTCTAATACCAAAGATCAGATTATTCTCCTTGAACCATTACCACCCCTCAACCGTGTTTTCTCCATGGTCCAACAACAAGAAAGACAACACCAAGTAATTTCTATTTCCGCACCTTCTAATCTTATGGCCATGATGGCCAAAGCAACTTATTTCGCCACCAAACATAACCCCAAATTCTCCAATTCCACCAATCCTAAAGGCAATAGACCTTATTGCTCCCATTGCAAAATCCCCGGTCATTTGCTTGAGAACTGTTTTAAAATTGGAAATGCTGAAGCCCCTGTGTGCTCACATTGTCACATGACTGGCCACAATGTTGAGAAATGCTACAAGCTCCACGGTTACCCTCCTGGTCACAAGCTACATGGAAAACCGAAAAATATTACAGCAGCTGCCACTTATGGAACTCCTTCTCCAGATGTTGATCATGACCCTAACTCTACTGAATCTGTGGCACTCACTAAGGACCAGTACCAACAGCTTCTTGCTCTTTTACACTCTAATGACACCAGCACACCTATGGCTTTCATTGCTGTTGCACAACCTTCTTCTTCCTCGCCTACTAACCTTATCAACCCTTCTCGTGTTTCTGGTATGGCTCTTTGCTCATCAACACACACACACACACACACCACCTTGGATAATTGACACAAGTGCAACAGATCACATGATCTGTTGTACCTCTCTTTTCACATCTATTACTGCTACTGTTTCTTATCAAGTTCAATTACCAAATGGAGAGGTAGTTCCCGTCACTCATGTTGGTGTTGTGAGACTTTCTGAACACCTCACCATTACTCATGTTTTGTGTGTACCTTCATTTCATTTCAATTTACTCTTTGCCAAAATACTTGCACAAAACAAATCCTGTTGTCTCATTTTCCTATCCAACTCTTGTTTTTTTTAGGACTTAGCTTCTTGGACAATGATTGGGATGGGTGAAGTAAGAGGTGGATTATATCATCTGCTTAGATCACGGGTTGCACCTTCTTCTCTAGTAGATGCATTGCCCAAATTCACCAATAAAGATCAGTTCACTTCCGCTTTTGCTACTCATTTTATGTCTGATTTATGGCACTGCTGTCTCGGCCATATACCTCCTTCTAGAATGCTTTTAATTTCTGATCCTATTGTAAAAAGCAATCTGAATTTTCATAATCAAACACCTTGTTCTGTTTGCCCTTTGGCAAAACAACATCGTCTCCCATTTCTTAATTCTCAACATTCTTCTCTATCTTTATTTGATATTGTTCATTGTGACCTTTGGGGCCCAAGCTCCACCATTGCCCATGATGGGTCTCCTTTTTTCCTTACCATAGTTGAAGACCTTTCACGAACAACATGGGTTTATATGCTTCAAAATAAATCAGATGCCAGACCTTGTATTATCACTTTCTGCAATTTGATTGAAACACAATTCCAAAGGAAAATAAAAACCATTCGAAGTGACAATAGATCCGAATTTCAAATGAAAGATTTCTACCAACTCAAAGGAATTATTCATCAAAGGAGTTGCGTAGAAACACCTCAACAAAATGGCATAGTAGAGCGCAAACACCAACACATCATGAATGTGGCTCGGGCTCTTAAGTTCCAATAAAATATTCCTCTCAATTTTTGGTCTGATTGTGTTTTAACAGCAGTATACATTATCAATCAGACACCCACCCCTCTCCTTTATAACCAAACACCCTATGACATCTTGTTTCACACCCCACCTCAATACAAACATTTTAGAGTTTTTGGTTGCCTTGCATATGCCTCCACTTTATCCCATGGAAGAAAGAAATTTGACCCTCGTGGAAGGGAGTGTGTGTTTTTAGGAGATCCTTTCAGAGTCAAAGGCTATAAGTTACTTGATTTGAACACTCAACAGATTTTTATCTCACGAGATGTTCAATTCCATGAAACTGTGTTCCCCTTCCATTCTCGCATTCCAAACAGCACTTCTCCTTCCTCTTCCACTTTTAATTCCTTGCAAATAGACACTACACAACACTCCATTCCGACCACTTCTTCTTCTCCAACCTCTTTTCCAAATCCAACCCCAAATAACCATCCTAACTCACATTTTTCAGACCTTACCATTCACTCCCCTCCCATTTTTCCAACAACCTCTCCTGTTTCTTCATCACCCACTCCTCCCCCTCTTCCTACAGAATCACCTTCACTTCCTCCTCTTCTTGTTTTCCCTTGCAGGTCAACTAGAACTCGAAGTGCACCTCATTATCTGCAGGATTTCATTGTCATCAGACTTCTCTTACTGCACCCACTTCAAACTAGGACAAGTAGCCACTGTCCTCAGGTACTCCTTTTCCTTTACATAAAACATTACCTTATCATTCTTTTTCACATTCATACAAAGCCTTTTCCATTAGTATTTCCACTCACATTGAACCCAAGACCTATAAACAAGCCATCAAAGATCCAGGTTGGTGTAAAGCAATGGACCATGAGCTGGCTGCTTTAGAAGCAAACCACACTTGGGAACTCACAGATTTGCCACCTGGAAAAATTCCCATTGACTGCAAATATGTTTACAAGATAAAGTACCATTCGGATGGTAGTGTTGACAGGTTGAAGGCCTGTCTAGTGGCTAAAGGTTATACTCAACTTGAGGGAGTGGATTATCAAGAAACTTTCTCTCCCGTTGCTAAGTTACTCACTGTGCGATGCCTCTTGGCAGTGGCATCGATTAAAGGATGGCATTTACATCAATTTGATGTAAATAATGCCTTTCTAAATGGAGATTTACATGAGGATATCTACATGAACAAGCCCCCCGGTTACACCAAAGGATCACCTCACCAAGTTTGCAAGCTTCTCAAAAGTTTGTATGGCCTCAAACAAGCGTCAAGGCAATGGTATTCTAAATTCTCATCTGTTTTAATAGATTCTGGTTTTTTCCAATCGAAAGCTGATTACAGCCTCTTCACCCGAGAAATTAATGGCATTTTGGTTGCTCTTCTCGTGTATGTTGATGACATACTTGTGGCAAGCAATGATCTCAACACAGTGACTGATCTCAAACATTTTTTGCATAGCAAGTTTCAGATTAAAGATCTTGGCACACTAAGATACTTTCTTGGCATTGAAATTGCAAGATCCTCCAAATGAATCCACTTATGCCAACGAAAGTATACATTGTACATCTTGGCAGATTCGGGTACTTTAGGTAGCAACTCCACCAAGATTCCAATTGAACAGAACCTTAAAATTACAAAGTCCTCAGGCACACCTCTGTCAGACCCGAGCATCTTCAGACGTTTGATAGGTCGACTGCTGTATCTCACAGTATCTCGACCTGACATTTGTTTTAGTGTTCAAACACTAAGTCAATTTATGGTTACTCCTACTGATCTACATCTCTTGGCTGCCCAATAAATTCTTCGATATCTTAAAAGTGCTCTGGGGCAAGGTCTTCTACTGCCTAGTTCTTCATCTCTCCAGCTTGATGCATGATTCGGACTGGTCTTCTTGCCCCAACACCAGAAGATCTGTCACTGGATATTGTATTTTCCTCGGTTCTTCTCTAATTTCTTGGAAGTGCAAGAAACAGTCCGTCGTCTCTCGCTCCCCAGCCGAAGCCGAGTACCGTTCGATGGCAGCAACTTGTTCTGAGCTAACATGGTTACGTTTCATCTTAATTTCTCTTCAGGTTCCTCATCCTCAGCCAGCCTTACTTCACTGTGATAATCAAGCTGCCTTCCATATCGCTGCAAATTTGGTTTTTCACGAACGGACCAAACATATCGAGCTCGATTGTCACTTAATTCAAGACAAAATCCTAGAAGGCAGTATCTGCACTCGGTATGTTCCTAGCTCTGCTCAAGTTGCTGACATTTTGACAAAGGCTCTACCTTCTCATGTTCTTCATCATCATTTATCCAAGATGGGTGTCGTAAACCTTTACGCTCCATCTTGTGGGGGGGGGGGGTATTGGAGGATCATCACGATGGAAAGGCAAAAGAGCTGTGAGTGCTGCCTAATGGAACCTGCCATGTTGTTTATAGGAATCTTTTACATTTTGTTATTACTTTACTTTTGCTGAGTTGTACATAAAGGGCATTCATGTATTTCTCTATTAGATAGGTAGTTAGAATATTCCTTTGGTAATTGTATATAATTCAACTTTCCTATAAAGCATTTTGTCAAGCAAGTGATATACACGAAATATATTTTTCGCTCCCTTTCCAGACTTCTTCTTCAACCTTGCTTCCTTACAGAGAGAGAGAGAGAGAGAGAGAGAGAGAGAGAGAGCTTCTGCTACTAAGGACAATGGGAAACTATATTTGCTATGGAAAGGGAGAGAAAGAGAGAGAAGTGTGAATTTAAAAACATGGAAGACTGGATGTCATTGCTGGTTAATTCACGGAATTGAAGGGTCAATGTGACCATCTAGCTACCCTTCTTTGAGGAAGGTAAAGAAAAACTAGAGAAGCCCCAGCTACCAGTTCCAGCAGGTCACGGGGTGGGGGAGGGAGGGAGAGAAAGAGGGGAAACATCGGAACTGTAAAAAAAAAATATTCAACAAGTCTATGTTGTAATTTGCTGCTTCTCCTATGTGGTAGCTTGTGATTTGTTAGTGTATATTGAAGCTAATCACCCGACCTACCTGTAGTTGCTCTCTTTCGAGGCTGGACTGGATGAAAAGTAAAAGCAAAGTTCATCTTTATTTAAAAAATTAAAAAAAAAAAACTTTTTAGATTTATGAGTTAAAATTTATAAGTAATAATAAAATTTAGAAATAATATGAGCACAATCTAAACCGTCTCTAAAACACTCTTTGTTTTCATGTCAGGCCGTTTGGATTGAAGCCAACTCTCCGAACAGAGTTGACTCTGTATCCAAACCCAGCTTTTTTCGCATGGGCTCGAGGGGAACATGCCACGTTGTCAAGGTAGGCGAGCTTTTGGAAGCATCTTTATTCAAATTTAGGACGCAAATTTATTAGGGGGAACATCATTAGATGAGAAGTTTTTTTTTTTTTTTTTTTATTTTATTTTATAAGAAATCACTTCATAAAAGAAATTACAGACTTTTGTCAAGCCATAGGACTTGAGAAAGAAAATCTAGAATACAATCCCACCACATATCAATGCTTTCCACATTTTTTACATTTCTAGCTAACCTATGTGCAGCCATATTACCCTCCCTGTGCACATACACAAAATCACACTCAACAAAACAGGATGAAAGAGCTTTTATTTCTCTGTATAATAACCCAAGTTGTGAACCCTCCATGCTATTTTGCTGTAAAGCTTCCACCACCAACAAGCAATCAGATTCCACTAAAAGCTTTGGGATGCCCATACTCACGCACATCTGGAGGCCTCTAAATATAGCAGTTAACTCAATTGCTTCAGCATCCTCCACCTCATTCTCGGACTTACTAGCTGCCATCAACACATTGCCTTGATCATCCCTCAAGATTGCACCCAAACCAGATTTGTTCTGACCTTTGAAAACGGCACCATCGACATTCAACTTTAGCACACCAACTAGAGGGGGCTTCCATCTATAGTGGTTCTTCATCTGAACATTCGATTGTGATCTAACCTCTTTAAAATTTCTGATCAATGCAACAGCATTTTCTGCAACTACCATTGGATTCAACAGCAACTGGTCATGTACCATCTTGTTACGTCTATACCAAAAACTCCATGTCAAACATAAAAACAGTGACAACTTCTCCTTTACTACACCCTCACAAAACTTCAATGCAACCTCATGAAAATTCATTCTATCATCTATCACAAATTCTGGCAGCAATTCTTTCCAGACACCTTGAAGACAAACACAGCTAATCAAAGCATGATAAGTATCCTCAACCTCAAACCCACAGAAACAACACTTCCTTTCAATTAAAACATGTCATCTTAACAAGTTCTCTGTTGTAGGAAGCCCATCTTTACACGCACACCAAGCAAAGATTTTTATTTTACTTGGTACCTGCATCTTCCATAGTTGTTTCCATAAAATCTGATGTGTCCCAGCCATAGATGATTCTTCAATCTAGAATCAGTTGTTGTAGAGCTACCTTCACCTCTTCAGCAGAATAAACCTTGCTCAACTCCTCATTCATACTGTTATCCACCCTTCTAGCTAGAGACTCCAAAAAAGTCAATGAGCCCCTCGGGTTTGAAGTTGTGAACAGATTTATGAAATAGTCAATGACAAGCATGTCCCTTCCTGCTGACTCATGCCACACCCCATTTTCATCTTGGAGTTTGCCTATCATATTCTTCCTTCGCCTTTTTGAAGCCTTCATGTGAAAGTACTTGGAGTTGTGATCCCCTTCTTTGAGCCACAAAGCCTTTGATCGTTGTCTCCACATAACCTCCTCCCTTTCAAGCCATTTATGTACCTCAGCCCGTGCTATCTCAGATTCCTCTCTATTGTTCCCTAAATGGTCAGTTTCATGAAGCCTTAACAGGTTCTGTTTTGGTTGAGATAGATTTTCTTGCACATGCCCAAATGAATGTCTATTCCATACAGCCAACAGATGACCATACGACTTTAAAAGTTGCATCACCTCAACCATTTTTGTTTGACCTGTACTTCTTCCCAGATATTTTTGATAATTTCCTCACGTGCTGGCTCACCTACCCACATAGCCTCAAACTTAAACATTCGCCTCCTTCTAGAACACTCCCTGACCCCTTCCACATCAACCCATATACGAACATGATCTGAATATGCCACCAATCCATGAGTAACAGTAGCATGAGGAAACTGATGCCACCAATATGAATTTGCTAGACCCCTATCAAGCCGCTCACTGATACACTGAACCCCTTTTCTGCGATTACACCAAGTAAATGGGTACCCATGAAAACCCAAATCCCTCAACCCACACTCTTCCACTACCTCCGGAAAACCTGTAATTTGCCTCTCGGGGCAAGGTCGTCCACCCCTCTTCTCATGGTGGTGTAAAACCTCATTAAAATCCCCCAGTATCAACCACGGATCCCCACTATTACGGCTTAGGGATCGAATCAAATCCAATGTTCAGTGACGTAAGTTAGAATCTGGGTTGCCGTAAATTCCTGTTAAAAGCCAGCAACTATTCCTTCCAGAATCACATTTTATCACCGCATCAATATGGGAAGGAGAGTAATTGAGAATAGATAAATCAATATCCCTTCCCCAAAGCATTGCTAAACCCCCTTTTCGTCCAATAGAGCCAATTGGTAAAAAATTTAAAAAACCAAATCTGCACTTACAGTTTTCGAACTGCCGAACCGTGAGCCTAGTTTCCTGCAAGAACAGTTCATCGGGACCTTCCCTCTTGATCAAGTCGCAGAGGGTACGAATACCACGTGGGTTCTCAAGCCCACGGGGCATTCCAGCTCATGATCTTCATTGATCCCGACAGCGCTGGACCCCAGCCGCCACCGATCCATCTGCTGTTGAGATCACATCCTTATCCGCAGTAGACAAAGAGAGATTACGCTTTTTTGCCGAACTACACTCAGATTCCACTCGCACGTCTTCATCCCCATGGATTCTTCGTTTCCTTGAACCAGATAGAGTGCATTTCGTGCCCTTGTGTTTTCTGCCGTGTCGTGTATGGACGAGACCCGTTTCCACCTTCTACTATGAAGGCCATCTGGCTTTGCCTTTTGGACTAAGCCCTTCAGTACAAGCCCTTGGGCCCCTGAAAGCCCCTCACTTTGCTTCCCCACTTCAGACTTCCCCTTGGATAGCTTCGTAATACCAGGTCCAGCTATCTCTAGCCCATTTTCGCTGATAAGTCGTTCATCACTTCCTATCACATAACAAGTGCTCTCCTCGTTTGATGTTGTGGACCCTTCTCTTCGCACATCAAGCTTTGGCTCAGAAATTTTCTCCACTACACTCGCCAACTGCTCCCCTTTATTCTCAGAAACTGCTATCTCCTTTTCCGTAACAGTTTGAAAATCACCGTGATTTTCCGTTCCAGAATTTACGCCACATTCCCCTCCAGTTGTTACTTCCCTGCTGCCTCCATTATCGATCGCCGACGGTGATAGCCCCGCCAGAGGTGCTAATGGTTTTCCTGGAACAGACTCCATCTTCTTGAATCCATCCCTACGTTCACCAAACCCAGAAGCTCTCAGCCATGCTTCGTATGGGAAAATAGAGCCACCATCTTGCATGGACATTTGTTGCCATTCATGACATTCCTTATCAGCATGACCCAGACGACCACACCCATAGCAAAAATTAGGGAGTTTTTCATAGGTGAAGCGGATCCAACAAGACTTACCAGCACCAATGGGAATTTTTGTCCCCCTTAACAACGGCTCACAAATATTAATAGCAACCCGAACACGCATATACTCCCCCCATGCAATCTCAACCTCATCCAAGTCAACCTCCTCAACACTACCAATTTTATTCCCTACCAGACGCCCCACATATTCATTTCTTGCCATAAGGGGAAGATCATGAAGGCGAATCCAAAATAAGGCTTCAGATAATTGAATTTGTTGGACCTGTTGGCTACCGTCTATCTCCTTTACTAAGACAATCTGCTTGTCAAAAGACCATAGACCCTCTCTGACCACCCTTTCTTTATCTTTGCGATCATCAAATTCAACAAGGAATATAAAAGAACTCAAGTCGCGAAATCTAACCCTCTGCTCAGGTCTCCAGACTCTCCTCATGGTAGATTTGAAGACTTCCTTGTTGTAATACTTTTCTGTCAACACCTTCAATATCAAACACTTTCCCCCACTGTTAATCGCATCTTCCAATTTCGCCGGCTCCACCACCACCTCGTCTGTCTCCCGTTCCGTCAACGAGAGGCGAGTATAAAACTCAGCCAGATTTTCCTCCATAAATCTTGACCAATCAAGTGCAACACAAAGCAAAAAATCGAACTGCACAGGCGGCAGTAAATCGCCTCTACGTAGGAAACCTAGAGAGGAAAAAAAGTCGCCATCACGTCAGTATATCCCCAGTATGGTCATCTATTTCCTTTGTTGCTTGCACATGGATCGGGGGAAAACATCAAGAGATGCTTTAGAGGGACTTGCGCCCGAAGGGTGGGGGTAAGAGGGGAACATTAGATGAGAAGTTGACTTCAAAGCTGACTTGATTTCTAGGATGAGTAATGATATATATAATACATTACATAATATATTATACAATAATATTATAAAATAAATGTATTTTTATAAAATAATGTTATTTTTATAAAATATTTTATAAAAATACTCTTTATTTAAAATATAGTTATGTAAAGTATTGTGAAAAATATTGTGTGTAAATCATTTTCCTTTTAAAATACTTAACAAAGAGATAACGTAATGGACATAAATACTATTCATCTTTTTATTATTATAATGTAATGTGGCAGTAGATAATTACAGATTATTTATTATATTATACTCATCAATCTATTATTTAATGTTACATCATAAGATATTGAGATGATGATAAAAAAAATTAATAATAAATAGATTTTTTTATTTTTTTAATGGTTTTCATTTCCTCTCTACTACTGTCTATGATCCCCGCTATTTTCACATGGGTTTGAAGGGACGTGTTCTTGTACCTATTATCCAATTAGTCTTTTTTCTAAATCTATTATCCAACTAGTCGTGCATAGAAAATTGATAACATTTTTATTCTGATACAATATTATTGCAAAGTTTAATAAATTTACTTGCAGTCTTCGATTAATAATTTTAATAAATTTGATATTGAAAATGAAGGCTAAATAATAAAAATAGGAAGTATTTCAAACATTTAATGTTCCTAATTTTCTAAGGTTGTCTTATCACCTGTCAAAACAAGGTTTGCTCCTAAAAATAAACCGCAGTTCATTTTCTTCAATTAATAACGGCCCATTGCACATTTAAATAGTAGAAAGATGTAGCACGTAAGATGGAGATGATATTGAATTATTATTGCTTAGGTGTATTAGAATCCTTACTTTTCTTTCTCATTTAGGGTTATTTTTATGGGAAATACGTTTAAAATAATTATATATTATATTTATTATTATTATTAATATCTTAAAATTTATTTTGAAAGTTATAAATTAGTTTGAAAAAGAGAAATTAGCAAGAGTTTATAAGTTATGGCTGTAAAAAAAACCGAAAACCCAATTGAACTAGACCGAACCGGTTTGTAACCAGTCCAGTGTGGTACTGGATCTTAAGAACCAAAACCAATCCTAAACTGGTTTAGTACTAATTTTCATATTTTGAAAACTGGTTAAAACCAAACCAGAACAATATATATATTTATAATTTTTTATTTTATACATAATATTTTTAATATAATATATATTATATGCTAAACTGCTAATTAATATGATATGAAATTGTAATCTTATTCTTCAAGTCTATTAATCTTATAACATAAAATTAATAAAACATGTGATATAAGATAAAATTACTCTTATAATTTATAATTAATATAACATAAAATTATAATCTTAAATATAAATATTAATATAAACTTACTTTTGATATATATATATATATATAAAGGATAAATACATTTTTGACATAATAAATTATAATATATATATATATATTCTTTTTATAAATACAGTTTTACACATTTGATTATATATAATCATATAAAAAGTTTAGAACTTATATAGACTATAGTTAAACTCAATACTATACTCGCATGTGTTAATTATTAAAAAATAATGCACTTATACTATAATATAAATAGACTAATAATTTAATATATGTAACCATCATATTATTACTAACATAGATAATCCGTAAAACTGGAAAAACCAGAATGGATAGAAATCGAAAAAACTAGAGGTTCCAATTTCAGTAGTAAATCAATCTGGTATCGGTTTTTAAATTTTCAGAATCTATGTATATCGGTTTGGTTCTAAAAACTATACAAAATTGAACCAAACCTTACCGATTACACTCCTACACCCGAGGGAGGAGATTTGCACTGGAAAAAGCAACAGTGATAGGGAGGGAGATAATTGCATGGGGCAACTAGATCAATGTGTGAAGCATTTCTCTACCCAGCCTTGTTAGCCCTAGCTCTAGGGAGGGGGCAGGGGGGGAGATTCACGCATTTCAAAGCTCGAGAAGAATGTCGCTCTCAAATGAGAAATCCAAAATTAGCTAATGAACCGGGACATGGTTTTGAACTGGGTTTGCCACGTGAGGGGGGTGCGAACCGGACTAGGAATACTGTTTTTCTTGTAGTAAAGGGGTGCCCATAATGGGTACCCATTTCCCCTTATCTTGGATAGGGTTATGAAATGACTTAATAACCACTTCATGAGCCTTGATGGCTGGCATGGGGGTTAGACTTAGAGATGTTATTTATATAGCTCCTCCCCCCTTTGGATGTGGTACGTACTTATAGTACAAAAGTGAAAATCTCTCTCTCAAGTATGGTTCTCTCTTGTTCTGGCACTTAAGCTGTAGAATATGTGAGTGTTGCTCTGGTCTTACCATGCAACATATTCCACCATCGAAAAGATAATTTCGGATGAACAACATCCGTGGAGAAGTCTGTGGTTCAACCACATCCTTTTTAAGGTTTTTCGCTCATGGTAAGTGCTTTCGTTGTACTCTGATCTAGTTTTTCTAACACTGACTGGATACACGCACGCACGAAGCCTGAATTATAAGTTTAGACGGGCCAAATATTTTTAGGCTAGATTAAATAGTTGAATTGAAGCTTTTTAGGAACAACGTCAACAAGTGATACAAAAAATAAATCTCAAAATTTCAATCTTCCAATAATTTTGAAAACTTTACATTTATGCTTGTCATATATTTCAATTAAAAGAAAGAGGTTAAACTTTGGAAACAAGTTATATATGAATTATACAAAAAGAGAAAATTATATAGGAAGGACAAAGTAAGTTTTGGGCTTTCTAAATAATGTATAACATAAATTATATTAAAAGGTTTTAAGTAGTACGTGGATTACATAATGTGTACAACCAAATGTGAAGTTTTTCCTTAAGATACTTTTAAGTTTTAAAAGAGAAATAATATAATATCAAATTATAATTTTCAAATAAAATAAATTGAAGATCAAAAGCCAGTTTAATGATGATAAAAAAGTCAACTTACAAAATTAAGGACAATATACATTCCCTAATTGTTTATTAGGAAAATTGTCAAAAGTTGAAATGAAGACATACAACCAAAGCAACCAGCGAGATTTTTTCTTCAAGCCTTGGGGCCAGGCCCCCCTCCCCTCTTTGGTTGTGTGTGTGTGTGTATGTGTGTTGTGTGTATATATATAAACACACTAGCAATGGGACTACGTGCGAGACACGTTTGCCTTGTATTATTATAAAATAAATTATTCTAAAATATAAACATCTAGTGTAGAAGAAGAAAACTTAATGATAAGGTCTACGAGGATAATATAGTTCATTACAGTTAGAAACTATTAATTCAAACAGTAATAAGTTTAAACAAACCGTAGGTCTAAGCAAGTTTTGAAAATAAAGGATCATGTTTCGAATTCATATTACACTTTGTTTCTTAAACGACTAAATATCACATAATTGTTTTCTTCGTTATTGAAATGACGGTTAAAAAGTTATGGGGGTTATGTATGCATCTACGTCTGCACCCAGTTGTATGATCCATTCTTTGTTTGAACATAATGTTGCAATGTTTTGGATATATAGTAAATGTTACTGTATGAAATGAATTTGGAGTTGAAGCATGGTTATCAAAGATTTAGAAGTATGTTAATATAGAACAAATAAAGAATGGTGAACAAATATAAATGTAGTGCTTGGATCTAATAATAATTTTGTCAATACAAAAAGTGGAGCAATCTATAATTTGACTGAGCAATGGGGTCATCAGAGGATTATGTAACCTAGATAGGGTCTCTCATAGTAGAAAGTGATATGCTAAAGATCTATCCAAAACAAGGGAAAAAAAAAAAAAAGATATGCAACAACAGACCCATGAATCACTAAAAGGTTTCACCTTCTGTTTTCTCTTTACTTATATTCTAATTTTCTTTAGTTTGATGGCTAATATTGAAATTTTACAATGTTCACATTCTTATAATTGAAATCATAACAAGAAACCCTTCATAAGCTCCAAAACAGAAGACACAAAGCAGACACATAATAGAAAATTCTACACAGTTTAAACTCACAACATGTGCATGCATGTCTTGTTGTTTCCTTAAGCTCTCTCCTCTTCATTTCTTCCTATTTAATACTCCACAATTCAGGCATATCATATGCTCATTATTAAATCTTTTCAGCAGGTAAACTTTTCAACGAAATTCAACCAAAACTAAAACCAAAAATACTCTGCAACAGTAAAATTAACCAACATTTCATGGACATAACATAATAAATTATTTAAAATTTTGAAGTGATTCAACACAAAATCATTAGTAACAAACAGCAAATCACAACATGAAAAGCTAAAATAAATATGAAAATAATAAAGAAAGAAAAAACACATCAAATAACACACCTCAGAACATCTAAAAAACACGATCTTTTCATTTTGTCGAATTTCTCTAGAACCAAATAGGGAAAGCCAAATTAATTAATTTTGAAAACAAAAGTTAGACCATCGAAGAACTAAAATACAGGTTAAAAAAGACATATGCAAAAGATATTATTATGAGTAAACAATTCTAAATTTCTAACTTACCAGACAAACGTAATACCAAAATCAGACCTCACTACCATATCAAAATTAACAACCCAACAAGAAAATCTAACGAATACATAAGTCATTACATCTTCAATTCCACAAATCCAGATTTCCCAAGAATGAATCCGAACACAAACATGAGTAGTTCTTCAAACTAGGCATGTTGAGCCCTGAATTGAATAAATTTTAGAACTTTAACTATTTCCTTCAAGTTTAGTATGAGTATGATGGGAAGGGATATTGGATATGTGTATACTGCATACTCAGAATATGATAGAGAAAGTATGAGTATGAGTATCAGTATGCAGTATGAGTATGATGGGAAGTGGATATGAGTGGATGTGCCATGCAGTATGAGTATGATGGGCATAGAGGTTGTTTATTGTGTCTTTTGGAGAACATGTGTCATGATTTAAGAGGTCTAATTCCAAGGCAAGTTACTTTTAGAAGGGTATGGTGGAGTTGAATCTATTGGATAAAGAAAAAGTGTCCTCCATCTATCTTTTTAAAATTCTATAAGCTTTAAAATAAATAAATAGATATGATATAGATCACAAATTAAATACAAAAATGGAGAATGAAAATTAGGAACATTCCAGTTTTTCATTATTTAATTATCAACCAGTTTTGGAATTCAATTATATCACCCCTTTTATGCTATGATTTTATATAATGTAAAGATGACAGATCATTATTTTCCCAAACATATGTACACCACGATATGCATTTTGAGATCACCTAATAATGAATCATTTGAACTTCAATTATTAAGATAACTCAAAAAAAAATTTAGATAAGTGGAAAAGTAATGTATTTTATAATCATTAATTTATTAGATAGAAATTTTGAAAATAGACGACGATTTCATTTCAACCTATTTTGAATAGGAAGCCTACTCAATGAATAAGAAATATATGTCTTTTGTATCTATTGGTGGACATGTGTCATGATTTAATAGGTCTAATTCCAAGGCAACTTACTATTAGAACGCTATGGGTGGAGTTGATTCTATTGAATAAAGAAACATATGTACACCCGATATGCACTTTGAAATCACCAAATAATTATTCATCTAAACTTCGCTTATCAAGATAACCCAATACAAAAAAATTAGATAATGGGAAAGTAATATATTTTAAAACCATTAATTTAATAAACGTAATTTTGTTTCTCGAAATATTTCTTCTTTCTTCTCTTTTATGCAAGTCTATTTTGTTTTCTTGACGGGGTTCAATTTATGTTCTTTTGTAACTGTTGTTAGTAATTAATGTTCTAGTCGAGCCAATTGTTGTGCAAATTCTAGAGAACTATAATTTAGATGCATTTAGGAGTCCGAGCAGGTATTGCTACATTCTTTTGTGCTTAAGGTTCTGTTTCAAGATTGGAGTGAGTTGTAGTAGATTTTAGTGGTCTAATTGCTTGTTAGTGAAAACTGTTGGGCTATGCTTTGATTACAGTACACTAACATGTGCTAGCCTTGGGAAAGAGAGTGGTGATGGATTTGCTGGTAAGGTGTGCCTTCACCTTGGCTCAACTTAAACTTATATATTTGGTACTTAGGATGCTATAATTTCAGTCTATATAAATATCAAACCTAAGACCTATTCTCGTCTCACCCCTGAGCGCATTTTAATAGCTGGTAGGTTTTTATATCCTTTTTTTATTTGTTTGTTTAGGACTTGTATGTCTAGCCATAGAATTGACTGCCATTTTTTTTTATAAATAAATTATGATTTACTCCCTCAATATTATATGTGATATTATGTTTAGTCAAAGTCTAAAATCAGAACAAACTTAAAAATAACTCTACTTCTGAATTTCCGCTTCACTTTAGGTCGATGATAGTTTTTTTTTTTTTTTTAATGATGATACTCACATACATGATATAACATTAATTTATCAATTAAGTTTAGCTTTAAGGCTTGAATTTAAATGAAACTTCGACTGGAAAAGAGAAATCTTTGTTCATTGACTTGAAAAGGCCATTCTTGTTAAATTGTAAATTAGTTTTGTGCAACATTATTATATTAGATTTTTTCTGCGTAAGTTTTGCTCTTACTCTGTTTCTTACTGTGAGGGTCTTTCCTATTACTTTGCTTTTTTATGGAGTTTTTAATGCTTGAATGTTTTGTATAAAGATATTGCAGATTCTTAAAGGTAAAATTATTCACCAGCTTTTCTCATTTATGGAATGATTCATGCCCTATTGAACTTTTTCTTATTCATTGAGTGTTGTTTTGGGGATGGGAGGATCATCCTAGGCTTGACTTATTTCACTACTATAATATGGAATTGTATTTTTGTGGGGAATAGAATGAGCAATTAAAATTGAAGAAGTTGTATTTGTTTAGGAGGAAGAACCTAGTTGAACAACAAAATGAAATATTAGAGAATGCCAAGCAATGTGTCATTGAATTTTATTGCACATGACGTTTTAAAAATGTAGAAATATTGGATCAAGCAAGGAAAAAGATCTGCAGGAAAAAACATAGACAAAGTAAGGGAAAATTGCTTTTAGGTAAAAGAGTCAGGGAAACACAATGTTGTGAGTTATATCTTTAATTAGCGCAAGGTAAAAAAGTCAAAAATGATTTAGCAATTCATTTAGTTGGATTTCTTGTTACAAGATATAATGTTTTCAGAAATAAAGTTTTCTTAGAAAAATTTAGGCAAAGTAAGGAAACATTGTTTTTAGGTAAAACAAAAGTCAAGGAAACATAGTGTTGCGACCTGTATCTTCCATAAATAATTTGCAACACTAGATTAATCTAATGTATAACGAAGGAAATCCATGCAACTCACTATTTAAACATCTAAGATCAATTTGTTAAAATTAGAAATATGAATATGAACAAGTTGGTTACCTCTCCTATGTGTTCCATTAATTCAATTGTTGTGCAGCCTAAAGCTTCTTCTGCAATTTCACCGAACATGACAGCCCCAGTCATCCACTGCCATTATTGATGTCAATGTAGGCTCAACAACTATATAAAAAACTATATTCATGAGTCTGAATGATCAAACAGTAAATTGAACCTATGATATTTGGTGCCATGACGTAAAATATGAATACAACATATATACCATGGTTGTACCTTACTCAAATGGTTGTAATGATAACACAAGAATTTCTCATTTTGTTCATATCTTGTTCATTTCTTACACCCAATGCAAGACATGTAGAAGAACACTTGATGGAGATCAACCACAAAGATGGTTGCCTTAATCCATCTTAGCTTCTGCATTAAATTTAGAACAGACACGTTCTTAAATGACTGTAAATAGTATGAAGCCTTAGAAGGAGATTGTATTTACTCTAAAAATGCATGTGCAGTATTTTTAACAGGCAATATATATACAGAGAAAAAAAAGTTGAAGAAGACAGTAGAAATGTATCATCATTAGCTGTAATGATTTAAGGAAGCCAGCAAGATCATCAATCTTAATTATGTCTTGGAAATCAATAGTTGATGCTGATGCTGATTTGCCATGAAGATTTTTTTCAAAGATTTCTTCAGTAGTGCATCATTAAGCGCTGTCCTTAATATTTTTAGAAGAATTTAAAAGGAATGATAGAAATCATGGAAGGAGATGTATAAAAGAACAAACATTTTCAAAATTAGTTGATGATATGCATTTTGTATATATATTTTGAGACTTTTTAATATAGTATAGAATGTCCAGATTTGTTCTATAATAGGAATGGATTGTATACGTAATAAGGTAAGAGTGGATTACCACTGACACAATGGGGCTGCACTAGGAATGAAATGATTTAAGGTAAATACACTCGTCGGTTGAGATGAAAGAGAGAGACATATATTGTAAAGAAATAAAAATAGTTATTAGATAATGATATTCTATATTAAACAGATGCTAATATTGTAAGTTGTGTAATCTACCATTGTATGAACCGACTTTCAAACATATTGCAAGTAGAGTTAGTTTAGCTCCAATAAGATAAGAGATTGTTTGACATTCATCATCCACAAACCAACCCCACATAGTCAAGCATATGGACATTAGGCAAAGTTTAAGGGAAAGAATTTTAAGGTATAATATGATAAAATATCATTAAGAAGAAGGCAATTAAAGAGTTATCAACACCACATATGTAGTTGAGAAATCTTGTTTACTTTTAGTCAATAACATATATTTCTTGAATCCTAGTTGGCCCATGTATTGAGGTAATTTATCTAGGAGATTTCATGTGAATCGTAACTGCCAGAATAACTGCACAATCATGTTTAAATTTTTTTATGAAAACTAAATAAGATTATTAAGAAATAACTTAAATATATTAATGTGACATTTACCTATTTTAAAAACAATTTCCTTGTAGTTATGCATACTGGTGAATGGAATAATATTATATTGTAGTGATTATAATTCCTCCTCATCATCTGGAATGTTTTCAATAATTGTTTTTGAATTTAGGATCCACTAGTATTCGTGTACCTCGATTTTATGTCTGGGATCCAAAGACCTAACGTAGGCATTGCTAATGTAGTACAACTGGAAGATGTGTAACGTGTCATTACATAGGTCATATCTTTGCCAAAAATTGTTGCTTGCAGTCGGTTGCACTGCACAATGTCATATAGATGAATAGTTATATGCACTCAATTGATTGTAAATAGTATTTATAAAATATATACATGTAGGATTTAATTTGAGAATATAGTTAGAATGAATGCATTTTGTAACGACAAAATATATTTATTTTGGATATATCATGTAAAAGAATACAATATAAACATTAAGTGTGTTTTTTCAAATATTATAATGATGTCAATGTATTACCTCAGGGTCTATCAATGTTAGATTTTGATATTTTGCTGTGAATGTTGTGCAATACGTTTGTGAGATTTGTCTAACACAATCATCTTGATCATTCAACATTTTTTATTGGAGTAATGCCCTTGATTATGTGTGGATAGTCTGCATGTTGAAGGCTACCCATGCATGAAGAAAAATAGATATTAGTATAAACAATTGAATTTAGACGAAAAAATTTTAATAAATTAAAAATAGGAAGTTGAGAAAGATACACAATGGAAAAATAAATTGTATTCAATTAGAAGGCATATATTTGAATTAGATTACTCACGAAAGTTCATGATGCATATGCCAATGTTAGTAATTTTCTATAAATATTATTTATTTGAGTTTCTTTACAATCATTAGTTGATACTAGTCTTATAAGAACTTTTACTGAAGTGGAATACAGGTTGAGGCAAGTATATACCAACAAAATCTAATGTCTGCTCTTGTACCTTATTTATTGTCATCGCAAAGCATAGTTTGATCGGAAATTGTGTTCTTTTGAATGAGAAACTACTATTTTCGTCTATATTTGGCAAGAAAGGAATCATTGTACCAGCCCACTAAAAATTTGTTGGTGAAATTTCTATTGGCTTTAGAAATCTCGTGGAAACACCATAAGTTTTCACGATTTAACCAATCGTGTAGGTTTTAGTCTGTTAGCATAGCTAGAGTTATCACTCACTTTGGTGCTATAAGTGAGATTTTATTTATTTGATGTAGTTAGAAGTGTTAAATTGAGTAATAGTCTGTGCCATTAGACTCAGTTAATTATTTAGGATTTTATCGCACAATAATCTCATTTTCAATTTTAGAACGAAACATTTGTTCGAAACGCGTTTTGCTTATTTCGAGACACTTCGCGATTGAATTTCAAAAAATGAATTGCATAATTAGGTTTGCACGAATATTTATAATTTCACAATGCAAAGTTTATGTTTCACTTTTTCGGAGTGAATAGTAACCTCTATAGTAGCATCTAGCACAATGTTTTCAAAATCACAGTGCAAAATGTCCAAATTAGGTTAGAGAAATTTTATTTCGACACTTGATAGAATCTTAGCCACACTTGGTGAGTATTATTGGACATTTGGCACAAAGACGAAACATGAGTTGGATTATAAAAGAATCATAGTCTGAGATCATGCCACCTAAGCGAAACCCTATTCTTTTTCATCTAATAAACCATTTTGTGCCAAACTAAAGAGGTTTTCAATGCTAGTGAAACTCTAAATGGTTGGAATTCAATTGAAACTCCAAACACTTGATTAAAACTGAAACCCTAAACAGTTTTCTCAAACCTTAAAGTTGGCCTCCAAACCCTATTCGCTCCAATTTCAAGCGTTATGTTTAATTACTTGATTAAATTACTTTCAAATGCTTTAGTTTCTCAAATTCATGTTATGACATGATTATCCAACCCTTTAAGCCTTGGAATTTTGATTGGGCGAAGAAAAATCTGCTTTGGGCTTGATAACATCTCAAAACCTAACCAAACTTTCTTTTAACCCAAATGAAACCTACTTGTTTAAGACCCACGAATTTTGGCTACCTTGGCAAAACTTCTTGAGGGAGTTTCTAACCACCCATGGCTGACCCATCCACTTCTCATGACACCCCAAAGTCGTGCTTGAAGTGAGGGGAAAAAGCCACCTCATCACACCCTTCTAGAAGGCAGCAGCAGTAGCCCACTCCCCCTCCACTATTCTTGCCTTTTTGTGGCCTAAGCACCATCCCTCAAGGGTCATTCAAGCCCATATTTCACTCTCCAAAAGTCTAGAGGCGTGAAGGCTACCTTCCTTTCATTTCACCACTTCTCATCCCCATTCTTAGAGAGAAACACTTAGTAGCTCTCTCGAGAAGTTTTCTGAGTCATTTTGCGTGGCCATTTACGACCCTTTGTAAGTATTTTCTTGCAATCATTCCTTCATGAACGTTGCTCATCTTTGAGTCTAATTTCTGTGGATATCTTATTTGTTTCCTTTCGTGGTGATCTGGTTGGTAGAAAATTGGTTTAACCATGAAAAGGTCATTCTAGGCGTTAAACTGGAGAGTGTATTATGTTTTGGAGGTTTTGACCAAACTAATGGACATATCTTGGTCTGAAAATTTTATGGAATATTTTTAACATGTGTTTATAAATGTTCATTAAGGATATGTTGAATGAATAAACCTTTTGATGAAATAGTTTTTTAGATATAGAAACTTAGAAACTGGAAGTGGAAAAATAGTTTCTATTTTGAGAAAGTTTGATATTTTGTGGTTTAATCTAACTTCAATGGATTTGATATTTTTATTCGATGATCCTAAGCCTCTTTATACATGTTAGGATGTTTTTTTAAAGATATTTCGTATTAGTTTCAAAGATATGATTTTTCTATGTAAGACGATTTTGGTTAGACTTAAAATTTGATGTTTTTGGGTTTAAATCCATGTTTTATTGATTTGTAGCCATGTGATTTTAACTTTGATGGTTGGAACTTCTTTAGGACACAATTTTAAACCATGTGATGTTTTAGTTTGAAGATCTTATCTTTTTAAGCCATGGATCAAGAGATTGATCAAGGCTAGTTAAGGAAAAGTTTATGTTCTTTGACTAAGTGTAGAACCGAAAACTCTAAGTGTTGTTTTGTGATTTTTTATGACCCTTTTTTTTAATGATTCTAAGCATGGTTGATCTTAGGATGATGTTATGAATATGTTAGGAGTAATATTTGAATTTTTTCGAATTCTTAGAGATGTTTTGAATAAGGTCAAAACTTGTGATTCAAAGGTCTGTTTTTGGTTAAAAAATTTTGGATCTTTTTACTAATATGAATGGTGGTGATGATTAGCATTTATTTTAATGGATGTTTAAGTATGTTTTTAAAATTAGGATAGGAAGATCTTTGTTACAAAAAGTTGGTTTGATCATGAGTTTTGAAATTGGGAGAATTGCAACAAAAATAAGGCAAAAAAACCTATGCATGTTTCGGCCCCTATAGATTTTTCATAGTTGTGTTTAGTTTTATATTTTTGTGACTTGATATTTGAGTTTAATGCAAAATTTACAAGAGGAATGTAAATTTTGATATTTTTGAAGTTAAGATGCAAAATCTTCAAGTTAGAGGTAAAATGATCATTTTTCCACATGTAAGGAGTAAAATGGTAATTTTGCTCTAAGTTAGTATTTTTGCATATTTTATAATTATTAGTGATTAATCTCTAACTTTTAGAAATCACTACTTTCAGTTCCTCGTGATCGCGCTTGAGTTTTTGCTTAAAAATGCGAAGACCGATGTAAGTTAGCTTTTAACTTACTATCAGTTTAATGTGGAAGGATGAAAAGTAAATAAACTACAGTGTATGTATGTATGTAAGTTATCTTATGTGTCATGCCAAGTCATTACATATTCATCTGTCACACATAATTTATTTTGTCATAAATTATTCATATGTTATGCAAGATGTTCTATCACGTTTTACTATACATTGCACGTATTGTTAAGTATGTCATATGTTATATGTATGTCATGTCATGTAATATTCACTGTTGCAAGTATGTCATGTTACGTATATTGTTTGTTACATGGTATGCCATGTTAAGTATGTTGTCTGTTACATGTTATGTCATGTTACAAAATATTTTTATCTCAAGTAAGTCATATCTTTTAACTTACGTTTATGTCATGTTATGCTATGTCAGAGCTTCTGTTCTTTCGTATTTCAATCACATTTCATCTTGAATACAATTTGTGTATTTCAAGAACAGTCATGTCAGATTATTCATGTAATTCACATTCATGTCATGTTAAGTTCAAGTTAAGTTCATGTTATCAGTGAAGTTGTACTATGGTCTAGGATGATACGCGTTACTTGGTATTATGGTCAAGGCTTATGTGATGCCAAGTACTACGATGAAGGAGTATAATTTGCTGTACTACAAAAGGTTATATCAGTTAAATTATACTACGGTCAAGAATGATACGAGTTGCCTGGTACTGCGATCAAGGCACTGCCAAGTACTATTGTGAAGGAGTAAAATCTACCGTACTATAATATCATGTTAAGTCAAGTCTCAGATCAAGTTCATGTTAAGTCAAGTCTCAAATCAAGCTCACGTCAAGTCAAGTTTCAGTTTAAGTCCAGTTCAATTTAAGCAAGTCAAGTTTAGTTCGCGCTTTAATTTAAGTTATGTCAGTTATGTTATGTCGTATGTCAAGTTATGCTTTGATTACTTATTATTTTGATTATGCATTCATACTTTTACTGTCATGCATGCATCATTAACCCGTGTTGAGGTTTTCTATTAACTTGCTGAGATTTGTAATCAAATCTTATTGTTGTAGTCCAACTACCATTCCCCCGAATGGTAGGTCTTGTTATAGGACCTGAAGGAGATCCAAGATTTGACCAACTAGACACGGTCGATTGAGTGATGGTGCAGCGTCAATGTTAATATAGTAGTCAACCTAAATTACTACTTGTACTATGGAGTTGCATCTCCAGTACTCTTTTGATCATAGCCATTTTGGACTAGCGTTATGATCTCAATTGTTTAATACGTCCTTTTGAATGAAGTATGTTTTAAGTATTTGTGATATTTTTAGTTTGGTGCATAGTACTGCTAAAAAAAAAATTATCCGCTGTGAATATTGCATAATGCTAAATGTATGTTAGGAATATTGCATCTTTAATTGTCATGAACAAGACAGGTATCCTTGTGTTGCATGTCCTAATGCTTTAGATGTTCGTCTGTTCCCAAGTGAAATTTGGAGACATCACAATCAATGGAAATGAAAACTTTTTTCCCACTGTGGTGACCAATTGCAATTTCAGCATCAATGATATTCCGTTTAAAGTTGTGGCAAATAAGACACGTTCCATTGCACAGGTCTTTTGAAGGATTCACATTTTTTAGTAACATGGTAAGACATTTTTTTTTATTAATAATTCATGGGGTGGAAGTTCATTCGATGTCAATATGTTTAAAACATCTCCATAATGTCTTGTTCTGATGCATCAATTGTTTCGTCGAAGTTATAGTATTGTGTAATTTCACCAAGAAATCTTTGAATAAGCATTGCATTTATCTCATCGACAGCATTCATCTTTGGTGTCAAGATAACTCGATTTGTCATTTCAGATAAGTTTTCTAAATAACTGCCAATCTCCTGGAAGACTGTATCAATTAGATTATCTAAGGATTCCGCATCATTTTTGTAAGGAATTAGCATTTCATTGGGAATTTTTATATTGTTCTCAATTGTGATTGGTGTTGTTCCATTTCTGAGTTGAAGTAAATAATTTAAGAAATTTGAATTGAATGTTGCTCACATATTTTCACTCTACCTAATCTTACTTAGAGTGGGCCACGAGTATGACAATGCTTAACTAGCATCAACCTGTTGTTGTCTTGTACTTTTACGAATTATAGGTAAGACTTGATGAAAATCCTCACCAAATATAATAACTTTTCCACCAAATGACAGTCTTGAATCAGTTATATCCCGTAACATTTTATCCAATTTTTCCATACATTCTTTTTTGAACATAAGTGCTTCATTCCATATGATTAACCTTACAAGACGCAACAATTTGGCAAGAGCACCTTGTTTGCTTATACTACAAGTACTATTTTTGTCAAGATCTAATGGAATTTTGAAGCGTGAATGTGTTGTTCGACCTTCAGGTAATATAGATGCAGTAACACCAGATGATGCAGATGTAAGTACAATTAAGTTTCTTGATCTTACCGTAGCTATGAGTGCTTTATTTAGAAATGTCTTCCTTGTTCTGCAAGGACTATCAATAAAAAACACAGTAGACTTATTGATGAATTTTGAAGAGTAACAGAGTAGAGATGTATTGCTCCCGAGAATAGAGAAAATATTCACGCTCTTCAATTGATTTGTAAGACGAGATTTATACAAAATTACAGAGTCTATTCTAAGAAAGTTTCCTAAAATTATGACTAACGGATACAACAAAAATCCAGACTGTACAGAGAAAATTCCAGACTGTTACAGCATTGACAACCTTGATTTTTGGCTATTTATTTGTTTGCTGATCTTGCTGATTTTGATTTACTTGATTTGGAGGATCTTCCTTTATACGCCCCCTCAAGATTGAGCTGCCATCAGCCAAGCCAATCTTGTTCCTTAAAGTTTCAGTTCTTTGGCGTGACAGTGCTTTGGTCAAAAGATCTGCTAGCTGGTCTTGAGTGTTGACATGTTGTACATTGAGAACTCCACGTTGGACCATATCACGAACAAAATGAAGGTCAATCTGTATGTGTTTCATTCGTGAGTGCTGTACTGGATTAAAACTGAGATGTGTGGTGCCCAAATTATCACATAAGAGCTTTGGTGGACCTGATAGTGGAAGACCAAGTTCCTTGAACAATGATAACAGTCACACAGTTTCTAAAGCTGCATTTGCAAGAGCTTTGTATTCTTCCTCAGTGGATAATCTTGCTACAGCCCTTTGTTTCTTAGAACTCCAATGATTGGGTTAACACCAAGGAAGCTTATATAGGCAGAAGTGGAGGTTCGATCATCGAAATTACCCGCCCAATCTACATCCGAGTATGTCAAGAGATTAAAGTTGGATGTTTTTCTGATGTGAATTCCATGAAAGATTGTTTGCTTCAAATATTTGAGAAGTCTTTTTGCCATTGTCCAGTGGGTGACTGTGGGCTTGTGCATAAATTGTGACAGTTTATTTACTGTAAAAGAAATGTCTGGACGAGTGAGGGACAGATATTGAAGGCCTCCTATGACACTTTGAAACTTGGTACTATCAGTAGAGGAAGTGACGTCAATCAGTTTGAGGGCTGTGGTTGTAGACAATGGGGTTGAGACATCTTTTGCTTCAGTCATATTGGTTTAAGAAACAAGGTCCCTAATGTACTTGTGTTGGGACAGAAAGAGACCAGATTTGGTTGAAATGACTTCCATCCCCAAGAAGAAATGAAGCGGCCCCATGTCTTTAATAGAAAACCGATTGCCAAGTTTTTGAATAATATCAGTCAAAAAGTGCATATCATTGCTAGTTATCACCAAGTCATCCACATAGACTAACAAATAACAGATAATGGAATCATGACTGTATATAAACAATGATGAGTCTGCCCTGGAGTTATGAAATCCAAGACCAATGATTGCCATTTTAAGGGCAGAATACCAGGCCCTAGGCGCCTACTTGAGGCCATAGATGGCCTTTCGTAATCTGCACACATGATTGGGTTTGAAAACATCTTTAAAACCCTGTGGCTGAACCATGTATACTGTCTCTGTCAACTCAACATGCAAGAATACATTGTTGACATCTAGTTGCCTTAAGGACCACCCTTGCATCAGGGTGACTGTTAAAACAGTCCTTATTCTAGCCGGTTTCACAACCGGACTAAAAGTTTCCTTATAATCTAACCCTTCACGTTGGTTGTACCCTTTTGCAACAAGTCTCGCTTTGAAGGGATCAACGGACCCATCTGATTTTCGTTTTACACGAAAAAAACCCATTTGCATCCCACTGGGTTACAGTTATTGGGAGGAGAAACAACATCCCACGTGCCATGGCGCATAAGCGCAGTAAGTTCCTCGGACATAGCTTGTCTCCAGTGAGGTTCTTGGAGTGCTTGACTCACACAACTGGGTTCGATGGTTGATGGGAGATGATGCTTTGTCACTGAGTTGATTTGTTTCGGTCTATGAATATTATTCATTGACCGAGTAGTCATTGGGTGGGTTCGGGGAGGGGGTTGGACACTGGTGGTACTGGAGGGTCCATCATTCACAGTGGTATATTGTGTGTGGGTTGAGTGAGTGGATTTTGTGAAGAATTGAAAGATGCAGGCGAGTTTGAGGAATTAGAGCTAGAAGAGGGAAAACTCAAAGCATGTGAATTGGACAGAGAACGATTACCTAGAGATGATGCGTGATGTTCGTGGCCTCCCGAAAGCGCTGGTGATTGCTGCGATGGTGCCAAATCTGCGATGGGTGGCCCGAGTGGCATGGTTGACGCGAACTGGGATAGTGTTGAAGGTTCGAGCTGTTGAGAATGAGAAAGAAGTTGATCTTCAGCAAAGACAACGTGTCGGGATATGTATAATTTTTGGGCCAGAACATCAAAGCATTTGTAGGCATTTTGGGTCGTGGAGTAGCCCAGAAACAGACAGAGCTTGGCTTTCGACTGAAGCTTGTTGGTATTGTATGGCCTAGTTAGAGGAAAACACAAACAACCAAATTTCTTTAATTTCAGATAATTTGGTTTTTGATGGAACAAGGCCTCAAACGGTGATTTGTTGTTTAATAAGGGTGTGGGCTGTTCATTTATTAAATAGGTAGTAGTTGAAAAAGCATGCGGCCAATATAATAAAGACAGGGAAGCATTGTGTAACAAAGTTAGACCGGTTTCAACCAAATGACGGTGACGCCGCTCGGAGACACCATTTTGTTGTGGTGTGTGGGGGGTAGTAGTGTAATGACTAATCCCATGGATTGCAAAGTATTGTTTGAGAGCAACAAATTCGCCACCATTATCAGAAAAAATACTTTTGATTTTGGACTGAAATCTGGTTTCAACAAGATGCTTAAATTGAGGAAAAATCATGCTAACACCAGACTTTGTTTCCATGGGATAAAACCAAATATATTTTGTAAAGTGATCAACCAAAATCAAATAATATCAGGATCCATTGATGCCAACGGTGTTAGATGGGCCTCGAACATCAGTATAAATTAAATCAAGTGAGGCATGACTTTGCAAGCTATTAAGCCGGAATGGTTGTTTGTGCGCTTTATTGACAGAACAGGAAGTGCAAATGAGAGAATCATCATTTTTTTGTTTTATTGGAAGAGAAAAATGTTGGACAAGATGATGAACAATTTTATTTGACGGGTGTCCAAGACGTTTGTGCCACCCATCGACTGAAGTTCGTTCATGAACATTGGCAACCATTTTTTGAGGAACTTGCACCAGCGATTCCAGGAGGACATAAACACCATTCTCACACGCACCTCTGAGTAGAACCGCCCCAGTGGTCTGATCCTTAACAAGAAAAAAAGACGGATGAAATTCAACAGTCACATGATTTTGAGAGGTGAAGTGATGAATAGAAATAAGATTTTTATGTATGTTAGGAACACAAAGTGTATCATTTAAATGAAAAGTGTGGGTGGGTGATTTAAGAACCAAGGAACCAATGTGTGAGACTTGCAAACCTGAGCCATCACCTATGACAACTTCATCGGTACCATCGTATTCAGTATGCACAAATAAATTTGCTAAATCTCCTGTAATATTGTACGAGGCTCCCGAGTCTATAAGCCATTTTTTTTTATCTTGAGCAGGTGATGTAGAGACACAATTGGCAGTTGCATCAGAGAACTGCAGACGAGGGCAGTATTTTGCGATATGACCCATTTCATCACACATTTGGCATTTTGGTGTGTATCGGCGCTGCCCATTGGGCTTTGTGAATTTCTTGTTATTCTTTAGGCCTCCAGATGAGCGTTGTTGGGCCGAACTTGCATATCATGTTTTGAGAGGGCTCCGTTTCGGCCAGAGGCATTTGATTTGGGGAAGCTTCGGTTTCCTTGTCCTCCGTGGGAAGAACTCGACTGTCGATGGGAGTAATTTGCCGAGGCAACCAGCTACTAAGTGGAAGCATCTAGACAACGAAGATAAGCATCATGGCCAATGAGCAGGTCATGGAGTTCTTCGAACGTTAATGGCCGTTCCCTTGCACGAATGGATGCTGCAATCTCATGAAAATCACTGCCCAGTCCATTTAGAATGTATAGTGTGAGATCATATTCAGAAATAGGATGATCAATCAGTGAGATCCCATCAGCAAGGGCCTTTACAGTATGCAAGTACTCCTGAACTGTTTGATTTCCTTTCTTTATCATTGTCAACTCCTCCTTGAGTTGCATAGCGCGGGTGCGCGATTTGCTCACATACATCGTATGCAATTTGTGTCATGCTTCTTTAGATGTCTTGGCAGCGGAAATGAAAGGAGTAATGGTGGGGGTAGTAGAAGCCAAAATGGCACTAAGGATAAGCTTATCTTGGCGGATCCAGTGAGTTTTTTGTGGGTTGGTGATAGTGGGATCAAGGGAAGATGGGCAGGGATGATTTCCAGTGACATAATCAAGCATGTTATACCCAATGTGCAGTGCTTCAAACTGGGCACGCCACTGTGGGAATGTTGAGGGTGTGAGTTTCTCATTAACTTGGGCAGCAATATTGAGAGCAATGAGAGGAGTTTCTGTGGGGGATGGTGGTGTCGTAACCGGATTACAATTGGTCTCAGAAGTGGGGATCGAGTTCTCGTTAGAGGATGGCTCGCCTGGTACCATGATGAATTTTGAATAGTAACAGAGTAAAGATGTATTGCTGTCAAGAATAGAGAAAATATTCACGCTCTTCAATTGATTTGTATGACGAGATTTATACAAAATTATAGAGTCTATTCTAAGAAAGTTTCCTAAAATTATGACTAATGGATACAACAAAAATCCAGACTGTACAGAGAAAATTCCAGACTGTTACAGCATTGACATCCTTGATTTTTGGATATTCGTTTGTTTGCTGATTTTGATGATTTTGATTTACTTGATTTGAAGGATCTTCCTTTATACTAATTTAGAAGGACTCTCTGCAAAATTGATTTGTATGCATGTTGTTGTTCAAGATTAAGAGTCATTGAAGCCAAAAGATCTTACTCAGGTATCAAAACTACAAATTCATCGTTTATTTCCCTAGATTCAATTTCGTTCTCATCAAAAGAAATATCATGTTCTATTAAATGAAACATGTTTATGTCTTTTCTCATCGATTCAAGTGTTGAAGAAATACTTCTTAATACTTTTGTCTTAATATCTATTGATGTAGCATCACTTGTTTGGAAATCACTTGACATATAATGTTCAAAACATTCCCAAAATTCTCTGGGATTTGTGGGGTTACAATATACCAATATTGTTGCAAATATCTAACAAGGAAGCTTCTTGTATACAATCTTGTAAACTGATATCTCTTTCTAACAAACCATGTAATGTAGTTGTTTCACGAAAGGTTAGTAAAACGACACAGCCAACTGTTTTGATGTGGTCAGATGACAAAGGATGTCTCATGTGAGTTAACAATATCTATAAGTAGTACCTTTCACCCTCAAATGGATTTGCTGTAACATTGCGATCTATAACGGTTTTCTTATTCCTTGGAGTCTATAATTTATGATGTTAGCTCCAAACAAAAGCCTCAGGAAACTCTTTTTACAATAACCTTCGGACATTTTCATCGCCTCGATTCCTTGAAAAGAATTTAGTCAACATTGATTTTGCCGAGAAATCAAATCTCACAACATTGTTCATGTCTTCATGTGCACGAAAAGCTACCAGGTGCTGATCTTCAAGATGCTGATGTAAACTATAAACTGATAGATAGATCTCAATACGAGTAAAGCCATATATATGCCACATGGCTTCTGATGGAGTAATCCATCGAGTTGATTGGAATAGTATAATCATGATCTTTGTAAATGTACTTATATAGGTATTTGACTGCTTTGATTATTGAGCTAATTTCTACATTAATGTGACAATCAAATTTTCCAACGAGATATGGATTATGCGGAACAACCCAACGGTTATCTAAGTCTTTACCTCTGACTTTGGTAATTATTTCATTAGCACAACATTTGTACTGTGGGAAACAATCGATTCCAACAGTTGTGTTAGATGCAAATTTTTTTGGATAATGGTACTTCCAACTGCCATTTATTTTCATGCACACATTGTTCAAATTCAATACTCCACAGGGGCCATCATCATATGCCTAATTATTGTTTTGTACAAATGCAAATTTTCATCTTTATCAGGTATTTCTGCTGATACAATTTCATCAAAAGATTAGGGAGCATAGTTTTTCCAATCTCTTTGTAGTATGATTAAGAAATGTGCATGTAGTAGTCCTTTTTCTGATGTTTAATTGCATATACATATGCTGAAACTTTCCTAAACACCTCAAGTTTGAATAATTCATCCTTCAATTCTTCTAATTTTGCTCTAAAGTCACGCAAAATTAAATCGGGTTGATTTTGTGGCTCTTCTTGCGGACCCAACTCATCCAAGACTTTCCAACTTGGGTTACACGTTATGGTTAAAAAGATGTCAGGTTTTCCAAGGTGTTAGACTAAAGCCATTGCCTCCATGTATCTTTTGCGCATATCTCTTTGGCCTCCAATAAAAAAGAGGCCAAAATAATGCGTTTGCCAACTTTGGAACCACTACTTTCTCCAATTGAAATCTTGTCAACTATTCATTGATACACTTTAGATCGAATCTCTTGTTATTTATTATGGAAATAATCCAATCTTGATATCTCAATTTTTATGTACATATCAACAACAAACTGTTGCAATAAACAACTAGAGAACAACAAAACAGACTTTCTATTTTTCCTGATTTGAAGCTCGTAACAGTAGTACTCGTGGCATGAGACAACGGGTTATTTTCTATTCTTTTTCAGTACTATAAGATGATAAAGTTAACAAATCAGAAATTTAAAGATTTTATATTGGAACAATTAAAAGTCAAAATAAGAACAGTTATTCTGATCTTCTTTTTCCTTTGCAAGCAACTGCTCTGCTGATATTGATTATTGGGGGTCAATTGATATTTTTGTTACTCGTTGTGGTGGTCTTTCCCATTTCTTTACTCTTAATATCCATTGGTGGCAACCAGCATCACAAAAGTGAAATAATAATGGATATTGCAGTGGATCATAACAATCAAAATAGTATTTGACTATATGACTCCCACCTACATGATTGAATACCACAATATTTCATCCTCTCAAGCACTCTAATCATCATCGTCAATCCAAATGACTGAGGGAGTGTTAAAAACATGCTGATTTAAACCAACGTCTGACCTAATATGAATTTTGTAGTTTTCCAAATTGGGCAAATCCCCAAGGGTCCGAAAGAAAGCTAAATACGGATTAACATGAAGAATGGCCATGAGCTGAGCAATAATCGATGAACCCAACCCTCCAGTGTCATGAACATAATTCTCCAATTCATGGTCAGTATCATAAAAATACAATTGTAGATATGAAGGATGTCTATCCAAAGGAACCAAGTCACTAATGTAATGATAAATTTGACCTTGAGCTCGGAATGTATAAATTTCTTTGTTCCTTCTACATAAATCCCTATTAAATTTAACCCAGAACGATGTAAAAGCAAACTTATTGTTATATGTGTGCACATAGGTAAGAAAGTTGACAGATTTAACTGTGTTAGAGGTAAACAAATGGTAAAAGTGTTTCGAAACATCATTTGTAGTTAAAGAGATTATTCCACCGGCACAACCAAAACCATTTGTTTAATATTGAAATCTTTTTGCTTCACAATATCTACAGAATGGAATTGACGTAAACAAAGTTGCCTTATATGGCACTAGTTGTAGTATTTTACTAAGACCAGCCGATCATTGATGTTGCTTTCCTACGGCCAAAAAAAAAAAAAAAAGAAAGACCAAAGAAATGAAGCAAACTCCTAAAAGTACTATGATTTTCAATAGAGGTATCATTGAATAAAGCTACATATAAGAAAGAAAGAAGAGGGAAAGAAGTACCACCCAATTATATATATCTTCCTTACCCCGAGAAGTTGTTGATATCCTTGTCTTTAAGTTGGGCTGTCCTCCTAAAAACGAAGCAGCCTATTGAATAAAAGATTAAGCATGTCGAATAAAAAAAAAAAAGGATTGATGGGAAAGTACAGTGAAAAACAAAGGATATACAATAAACCTGCTCAACCAGGAGTTGACCAGGTATATGTACATTTTCTGTAGATGTATTTGTTGCCCCAGGTGTCAAAGACACTGTGGCATTGTCCCTATGAAGAGGTTCTGTTAACACAATTGAAACTGTGTTTATTTGCTGACAGGAAATTCTGAAAATATCAAGATTAGAACAATATTCAATTTGTTCTGTGGAGGATATGTCACATGTCACTGGTCCCAACATCACCACAAAAAATGTGTTTTTTTTTGTACAACGTGGCCTTGACCTCCTCACTATTGTGCATGAATTCTACATAACCTTCTAACACATCTGTTTCATCGGATTGGCTGGGAGAGAAACTGCTCTTTTCGTTGAATAGTATCATTTGTACAACTTCTTTGTTGAAGATATCTTTCTCTTTTTTCCCGTCATATATGTTCTTTTTCTTCTAAAGATAGAGCCTCATACCAATTGTTTATTCTAGGATGTTTTCTAGCACCTTGGGAATCGTTTTAAACAAAGACTTAAGTTATAAGAATAGAAAAAAACTAATCGATGACATCTTCATAAATTTGTACTGATATATTAATGTGGGCTTACCACTCTTCATTTATACATGCAACAAAACAAATCTTGCTAACAATTGGATAGAATAGCCCAGAACCAGAGGCAGCAGAATCAATGAACAGCACACAAAGTTAAACCTTGTCTCTAAAATCAAATAGGAAAAGTTACAAATCTATCCATTGAAATTCCCCACATTGAACAGGAGATAATGCGTAATTCTTTATAGTCACACTACAACAAATAGTGGCTTTTGGGACATAAATTTTTCCTGCGAATACTATTTGGTAGCAAATAATTACGTTTTGCCACCAAAATCACGTCGTCGGAAAATATATTGCCGCAAATAACTATATTGGACCATTTTATTTGTCACGATTTACAATCTGTGATAATTAAAGACTTTTTCCTACAAAATTAAGCTCATCAGAAAAAGTTTGTAGATAATATTTTTTTACGACGATATATGCATTTATTAATGACGGAATTAGTTAGTGACAAAAAATTTACAATTCTAGCGAATATAATTTGGTTGCAAATAATTACAATTTGCTATCAAATACACATCATTAGAAAAATCTCGCCGGAAATAATTATATTAGACTATTTTCTATTTGTCACAAGTTACAATATGTGAAAATTAAAGGTTTTTTCACACCAATTAAGATCATCAGAAAAAGATTGCACATTATATTTTTTTTACTTTTCCCACAAATACAAGTTCAACAGAAAAAGTTTGGGTGTAATATTTTTCTTGGGACGGAATTTTTTCTTTGGAGTTTTATTTGGCAGCAAATAGTGACCTTTTGCAACGATTGTAATTGCAACGAAAGAAAATTTGTCTCAAAAAGTCAATTTTTATTATTCATTTCTGACTAATAAGAAGTGCCGCTAATTACTTTTCGCGGCGAAAATGATTTGGTAGCAAATAGTTTCACAACAATAATGATTTTTGGGACATAATTTTTTCTAGCGAGTTTATTTGGTGGCAAATAATTTTTTCCATAGTATTTGCGGCAACTATAGTCGCTGCAAAATCTCTTTTACGATGACATTATGCAACCGCTTGAAGGGCAGTGGTCACCACTAGCATTTGCAGCGATTATATTTGTCGTAAAAAGAAAAAAAAAATTCGCCGCAAAAGGTAAAAATTTAAATCTCCCCCTTCTTTTTCATTTTGTCCCCCTGCCCGCGCCAGATACCCACTTTTCTCTCTGCCCGTTCTCTTTCCTTCGCACCGACTGGTAGCCTCTCCCCCAGGCGACCTCACCTCTCTCTCCTTCCCACCTACTGCGAGACTCTGCCCCACCACGACCTCACTTCTCTCTCCTTCCCATCGACCGCGACCTCACCTTTCTCTCTTCAGACATTTCCTCTTGGTTTTTTGCTTTCAGTTTCTGGGATTTCCTCTCCCTTGATTTCCTTTTGGATTTTACTAAAAAATAGTATATTAATTTATCCAATAGAAAATAGTGTATTAGCAGTTCTCCCATGGTTTCTGTTTTACGAACTTCTATTTTTCTTTGTAATTTTGCATATTGCAGGTTTTAGCTTAGGGTAAGTTGCGAAATTTATTTCTATCCACTTCACTTCATCTATGTTCCCGCGTCTTTCTCTCGGTGTCTTCCACCTTCAAAGCCCACCGTCCAGCCATCACCCCTCATCTGCTCTGGTTCTCGTGTTGTCGTCGCACATCTTCAACTCAGCACCCTGCGTCGCCGTAGCCCATCCTCTGCCCAGTACCCCGCGTCGCCGTCGCCACTCACTATGCCCAACGTAAGTTGATTTTCTTCACATGTGCCCAACGTAAAAGCTACTTAACAAAAATAACAGCAGTTCTAACCAACTTTAAGATTTACCGATAAACCTTTAAGATTTCTCAATATCACATCGCAACACGAAACACCTCCAGAACCCATAGCATTTGGGTGTTTTTGGTATTATAAATATTGATAGAGATGTTTGGGTTTTTTTGTAGATAGCATCATTTTTTCTATGGTCTGAAAACTGATAAGGTTTAAGATACGGGGTTATCAGTTAAGGTCTAAGAAAAAATAATTTTTAGGGGAAAATTTCTATTTGTCCGGGGTTTTTATGATGGAAGGGCAGCTTGTGGGCACCGAGTACACTATTTAATTTTCATGCTTTCTTTATTGTTCATTCTTGCATGAACAGATTTATGAAGCAGAACAAGGTGGCTCTGCCCAAGTGAAGTTCATGCAATACTCTGCAATTACAAGTATTTCACAGTCAATGTCTAGCCACTAACCTTGCCCCAAAGTAATTTCCTATTTCTATTAATTTTAATAGGATTGGTATAAGGGTTAACTCTAGAGTCATCCCAAATATCCTCATTTAATTCCCAATGTTAACTCTACTCTGGCTTTCCTCCAAGAAAGGTATGCCTCTATTTCTATTTTCAGTCTTTCTCATAAATCACACTAGGGCTTGGCTCCGACTCCGACGGAGTCGGAGTGCTCATTTCCGACCTCCAACTCCGACAAGGGTCGGAGCCAAATTGGAGCTCCGACTCCGATTGGAGGTCGGAGCTCCGACCTCCTATAGGAGCTCCGACATAAGATCAGAGCTCGATGTGCGCTCGACGTGGCGCTCGAACGGAACTCTTTCAGAGAGGTTCGCTCTACTTCCGCTCGACATGTCGCTCGAGCGAACCTCTCTGGAAGAGGTTTGCTCGACTTCCGCTCGACATGTCGCTCGAGGTTCGCTCGACTTCCGCTCGACATGTCGATCGAGCCAATGTTCAATACAACGCGTGCTCGACTTGCGCTCGACACCTCGCTCGAGCGCAAGTGTACAGTAAAAAAAATTTCGGAGTCGGAATCGGAGCTTCTTGGAGCTCCGACTCCGACTCCGACTCCAAATAGATATTCAGAGCTACTCCGAATTCCGATGACTCCGACAAAGTCGGAGTCGGAGTCGGAATTTTTGAAATTTTGCACACCCCTAAATCACACTAATGATTTATATCTTGTTCATTTTCTCTTTTTTTACCCTCGAATATGACAGAGAGTAGTATTGGATTTGAAGATATATGATGCCTTAGAAGTTGTAACACTTTTTTCTGTTTCTTTTTAATACTAGTTAGTGGGTGGGAGCAGCCTATAGATAGCAATCTTTCTTCCATGTTTGCTATAATGGCTGGGCACCTGCTATATATTGTACTTTGCTGGTATACATGATTAGTAAGTATTATAATTTAGGTGAATGTGAAGTGGAGGGTTGTGAATGGTTGCTAAGTGTGAATTGAAATGGAATTGTAAGTGAAGGATGAAGATTTTGAAATATAGGGTTGTGTTGGTTTGTTTTATGTAGAGTTTAAATGGATTATGGATTAGTATGTGTATTTTGTGTTGGGTGTTGCTTATGCATCCGAAGTGAATTCCTGGAATTGTTTGGATTTAATTAAATATATACTTTTGTATATACCTATGAAATCCTTGTAGACAAACAAGAAGCTGTTGAGCAGGGTTTTATGGAACTGTTTTACACAGAGTATCAAAATCCACTAGTTTAGTCTCTTTTGTTTTCGCAGACATTTCTCTATTATATTCTTTTTCTTGTTTCCTCTCTCCTTTTCTAGTCTTTAATTTCATTCCCAAATTTTGGAATAATATTATAGTTTTGGGTAATTTATTTGATCCCAAATTTTATGCTTTTATAGTGATGGACTTAAAGTAGGTGTGAATAATAACATGCTCCCAAGAATTGAGAAATGGTGGTGTGATAAACACTAGAGCATCGGTTCATGAAACAAAGTTTAAGCTTCTCAGCTACACCAATTTTAAGAACAATGGAAGCTTATTAAGTCAAACAAACAGAGCTTGCTGCTTCTAGACTTGTAATCCTTGTAGGCTAATAGCCCAAGAATAAATCATAAAACCTCTGGGAAGATGATAAAAAGATTAAGTAGCTATCTAAATCTGAATTTGCTGTTATATGCATATATATTTGTTTATTTTACTATCTAAAGTGGTTGTTTTCTATTTACACATGATTCTTACAAGATTGTTTTATTTCTTTAGTTGTGGTCTTGCAAAGAGCAGGCAAAAAAAGAAGCAACATTGGAGAATGAAGCCTTGAAACAAACAACTACTTCACCTGGAATTCATCTGGCGGTGAGAATTTTAGTCATGAGTTTTGTATTGTTTCCTTTTTTCTTTTGGTAGTCATAGATTTATATAGCTCCCTCTCTTTCTCTTCCTTTTATGGGCTATTAGATTTATTTGGTTATTTGGTGTTGGAATGACGTACATGGGTAGTATACATGATTAGTAGGTTTTATAATTTAGATGAGTGTGAAGTGAGTGTTGTGAATGGTTGCTAGGTGTGGATTGAAATGGAGTTGTAAGTGAAGCATGGAGATTCTGAAGTATGGGGTTGTGTTGGTTTGTAAATATCATAGCCTCACAACCTTATACCTATTATTTCATCCCAATAATCTTCTAAATACAATACTGCACATATTGATGCATTCAACCATCTAACCACCAAACTGGAATCTAATGCCAAATCAATATGCACCACACCCATCCGTACGTGTTCTTTGGTTGTAGGGTACTTTAATTATATATATTTAGTTTTGCATCCATTTGAGAACCATGGGTGATGGGTTGGTGTAGTAAATCCTGCATGAGCGCTCATGGAGAATTTGGTGTTCCTTTCCATGGTTTGTGCTTTTCTCTGTTGAAATATATTCTTACTCTTCAGTTTGGGTGGTGCAGATAGTATACTAGGAATTCAATGTAGCGGTTGTCTTCAATTTGAGTGGCTACATTGAAATATTTGTGAAGTTTTATTTGGTGTGATTAAATCACATGGAAGACTATGTTATTGATATGTAACTCATATCTTGTAATTTTATATTTTGTAATGTAATGTAAGTTTATTTAAGTTTCTTGTCCATTGTTCAAGTTTTCATTTTTTATGTCAATTGTTCAAGTTATTTGTATTCCAATATTTTCTTTTTTGTAATATAGTGTTCACATTCTTTTATGTATTTTAGGTCTAAGATTGTGAGCCTATGATAATGTTTTCCTAGTATTTTTTTTTTTATTTCATAAAAGACTATTTCTAGCGATCATAAATCGACGAAAATATTTTTTTGGTTGCAAATGAGTATTTTTCACAATTTCCACCGCGGCAGATAAGTATTCCCAATCCCAGTTAACCATGGTTGGCATAATTTTTGCGACGAAAGTTTGCACTTTTTGCGAGGGAAAGAATCGCCGGAGAAAGAGTATTATTTCTGACATATATTTCACTCATAGCTTTAAGTACTTTAAGTTGCTGCGCATTTCTGATGAGTTAGCTACGACTTGAAATTGTGGAAAAAAGTTATTTTGGACAAAAATATGGATTAATTGTTACAAAATCACCCTTCGAAAAAAGGCTAAGTTGTTGTAGTGTCAGTCTTGTTCAATCGAGAAGCTCATGATGACCATAGAAGATATGCATATAAAATCAATCAAAGACACATGGATAACACAATGGCACAAGAAAAACTTATGGAACGATTCTTTTAAAATTAAAAATTCTTCAACACTATCGCATTCAGGAATGAACCTTCAAGTAGAAGCGCAAGAAGATAATACCATTATGGTAAGAAACAAAAATGCTTGATGTTTAAGTTTAATATGATTTGTTAGATTGAGCTAAATGGCCATGAGCCACCAGATGATATTAGTTATAGAAGAACTGGAAACAAATTAAGGAAGAAAAATAAATGTTTGATGTATAATGCTAACATGATTTGTTTGATGGAAGGTGGAACAATTATCTTAACGCGCAAAGATTAGAGTATAGTTGCAGATGGGGGCATCAATGAAGGTAAAGCTTTTATGATGTTACTTTTTGCTTTTTAGGGCTCAAGTGTCTTAACATGACTTGACATTTTAATGTAACAGACTCTTTTGGTCTGCTGCAGCTGACACTGCTGAATATCAACACGAATGTCAATAAAAATTTGCATGTGTGTGTGGAATCAGTTGGTAATTATGGGTCATGTCCTCAACTTGTAAACCCAAGTGAGTATCGAGAGAAATATGACAAACCAATGAACAGTAACTGCGACAGCAGTCCTTTGCTGTTCCTCCTCAACTCTAACTCTCAGACCACCTTCAACAACTTATCACACATCTTTACCAACCACCTCAAAAGGTAGCAGAAGCACATTATAAGCCAACAAAACAGCAACTAAAATTCATTTTCCAGATCTATGCATAAGAGGGAAAAAATGAAGGAAAATCTGTCGTAACTCAACCATGAAATGATTTGTCACCCACTTATCAGAAGTCACAAAATATATATATATATATNACAAAAAATTTACACGGATTAAGCAGAAAGATAAAGAGGAAGAGAAGCAGAACCCAACAAATCCATGTGCCATTACATCTCCAATTCCGCAAATTCAAAAATCCAAATATGAAATCTAAACACATGGCAGAAAAATCTGTATGTGTGTCCATGAAAACAACCTCTAAAGATGGGGCATCTCCTCACTTTTTAAACCCAAATAAACACTCAAATAAATGCCCCAAACCAACGAACAGTAACTATGGCAGCAACCCTTTTTTGTTACTTCCCTACTTTAACCATGAGGCCATCTTCAAGAACCGATCACACATGCTCATACATCACCTATAAATGTACCATAACCACCTTATAAGCCACCAAAGTAGCAACTAAATTTCTCTTTCCAAATCTGTCCAAAAGAAGGAAAAAAAACAAACAAGATCTGCAGTAACTAAACCAAGAACTAAAAGGTTTCACCTTCTATTTTCTCTTTACTTATCCTCTAATTTTCTTTAGTTTGATGGCTAATATTGAAATGTTAATATGTTCACATTCTTATAACTGGAATCATAACAAGAACCCATCATAAGCTCCAAAATAGAAGACACTAAGCACACACACAATAGAAAATTCTACACAGTTTAAACTCACATGTGCATGCATTGCCTTGTTGTTTCCTTATACTCCACCATTCAGGGCTATCATATGCTCATTATTAAACCTTTTCAGCAGGTAAAATTTTCAAAAAAATTCAACCAAAACAGAAACCAAAAATATTCTGCAGCAGTAAAATTAACCAACATTTCTGCAGCTGTCGAATTTCAACGTACGAACTCTTCCACTTATCCATGCACACGTACGTACAGCAAAGAAATGAGGCTACAAATAAATGACCGAAGCGCGCCGTCTTACAGCTTTCTTACCCAAGTGGCTGCCGAGCATCATGCCCGGCCACTTATCCATGCACACGTACGTAAATCCCATGATATCAAAACAAACTGGCTGATTTTATCTTAACAGTTAACACGCCGTGAAACCTTACATTAGTAAAGGCTAGAGGTAGAATTGTTAAAGATCCATGGAGAGTAAATTAATATACGCAATCGGACCTTGAACAGGAAATACGCAAGGGTTTTAGTTTTTGAAGCAAGGAGAGAAAGGAATTAATTCAAAGAGAAGTACGAGAGAAGGTTTTCGAGGATAATTGAAGTACTAGCTGCTACTACCGGAAACGTAAAGCTTGCGTATAATTAAGACATAGTCTATGTTTAGTTGTTAAAATTAATTCTAACTCATAAAATTATTTGTTGACGAGACTTACTATTTTTTTAATTTTTTTTAAAAAAATTAACTCATTTCAATCTATTCTATATATTCAAATATATATTTCAATCTATTTACATTTAAATATATTTTAAAGAGATTCACAAAATATATTACTATTTAGATGTCAGCTGAGATATCTCAACCTCCAAACGCAGCCTAATCAATCCAAAAACATAAACTCCTACCCTGATTACGAGTGCCAGCTGAAAGAGATAACACAATAGTCCTTAAAACAAACAAGCGACAAAACAAGCACACACTAGAAGACTTGTACCATGAACAAGCAGCTAAACAACTAACTTATCTACTAATCAAGCACACTGCGTGCAACTTGAGCATGATCTAGCTTCCCATACGGACAACTTTGTAGCAGGTAATGGAAGACCTGCACTGCATGCACGTAACAGACGGATCGAATAGGTGAAATTAATCCCATTATTTAGGATTCACATAATAAGCGTACATGGTGTAGTAGATCTGCAAAAAGGTTAACACTAACAGCACCACGGCTGCCAATGCCGAAATGAATGACCATGGCGTCTTAAAGTACCTACGCTCGAACCCCGTCCATTGCGCTTTCCACTTGACATTATAACGATCGTGCCACGGAGGCGAGAGAGTGATTAGATTCCATCTTTTTCGGTTTCGGTTTTCCAAGTGTTCGAAACAATTCTAACATAAAACAACCATCAAGAACCAGCATTTTGAGGAACGCGGGATCGTTCTTCTCGGACTTGAACTCGATCTTTTCAACTTCTGGGCGTATGATTTCCATCAATTCTTCCATCCTTTTTTTGGCGTGGGACTGTAGAATGCTACAGAACTCCTGCTTGTGCTTTTGTTTTACTTGGAGTCGTTTATGTTTCTAGTCGTTCTTGCAGTTGTAGTGCCCGATGGAGACGACGCGGGGCTCGAACCATTTCATGCCGCTGACCAGCTCGACGAGTGTCATGGGAACACTGTAGAAGCAGCAATTCTGTGTGGAAGTATCGGAGTCCCCAATTTCCAAGTCATGGAAAGACGACTCCCCATGATCCTCAATCGTCGAGGCTGCTTTAGTTTTTTTCCCTGTTCCTCGTTTTATTTTTGAATCAACCTTGACCATCTTGGAGCGATGGGTATGTAGGAAAAAACAAGGCAACACAATTAGAAGATTGGGTTAGTTTGCTAATGGAGAGGAGATTAAAATTAAAATCAGGAGCATAGAGGACATTATCCAAGGATAAATTTTCAGATATTTGAACAGGACCAATGTGCACTACAACACAATTGCTTTTTAGTGACGGTTGAGAAATTGTGACAGTCTCCAAACCATCACTAAAAAGCCTTTTCTATGATGGTTTTTGGAAACCATCACTAAAGACAGATGAGATTTTTTTTTACGTTTCAACGTATGAGAAATTTATATTCGAACGTCACATATACGTTCAAACATTGTGGCTACTTACATGCGAACGTGAAATGTTTTGGCGCCAACGTTCGAACGTTAGTAATTAATGTTCAACCGTAAAATGTTTTGCGCCAACATTCGAACGTTAATTACTAACGTTCGAACGTTAATTGTAAATTTAAATTAAATATGACTCTAATTTAAAATTTATGTAGTTTTTATAGTGCATAATTTGTGAACAAGTCTATATAATTGACTTGTATATATTTATATATACACAATTTGTAATATATAAATATATATTTATGTTTATATATATTTGAAGAGCAGTGATTTAGAATTAAAGATGGAAAATATAACATTAAAGAAGATTAAGAATTGAATAGTGAAAAACCAAAGAAATATTAAATAATATTTTTCTTTACATATAATAAAAACAAAATACAAAATATGATCGAATTTCTTAAATAACACTCAAATGATAGCGTTGTCGCAAAATCCGAACTCTGTACCTCCTCAGTCAAGGTATCAACCTTGTCGTTGAGGATACATACACGATGGGCGATCTCGGAGACAAACACCTCTATAGCCGTGAGCAATCGATCGATCTTACGATCGATATGCGCAGTCAGCGGTGATATCACCGCATCAACCCAAGCAGGCCGCCCATCTCCCGCAGATGTACTCGGCGGCTGCTGACTACTACTCCCCACATGACCTGGCTCAAGCTGCATCGGAGGAACTGGATCCTCTACAGGGGTGGCTGACGTCCCCTTGCCTATCCAATGCTACGTTGATGCGTGGTCATGTCGAGGGGGCTCATCTGATCTTTGACCTGCTCCTCTGGCTGGGTTGGCACTCCCCGTGCAAGTAATAGCCGGTTGATTAGGACACCGTATGAGAGATTATCTGTGGAGATATGCTCGCCTCGTAACGGATCCTCTCAAAGATGTGCAGTGGCAAATCTATGAGATCTCCACATGTCACTCATATAAAAAACTGTGCCCAAAGCCGACTAAATATGGTTTTATGTGCCACAGGATCCACGTTTATTGCAACAATAAGGTGCAACATGCGGAAGAAAAGTAGGAAATGGTTCTGGTTGAAGGTGTTCTTCCTCTCGATCTGCATGCGGTCCTTCCAGGTGAAGATGTAGAAATCCTCGTCTTGGTCATCATCCAGAGCCTCGAGGCCGAGGAGCGTCAAGGCCAGTATCCTCGGCCTCTAACCGGTCTGCATCTCTGGCTGATGCTGGCTCAAATGGGTGGCCAGTAGATGAGGCATGTCACACATCCCCATATAGAACTCCTAAACCATTGAGGGGTATACCTTCCCCCTCAATGTGCAGATATTTCCCCAGCCTCTACTGACGAAAACATCTCTCAGGTTCGTCTACTCCCATATGAGTTCGTCGAACTCATTAATCAGGACCTCTCGCTCTACCATAACAGTACGAGCCTCAATACAAGCAGTGTCCCGAGTGGCTCATTCCCTCCCTCGTTTCCTAATATGCAGAGGATGAGCCATATCCTGAAAATAGAAAAGGAAAAAAAAATTATTTACAATGATGCATTTTTTGTATTAATTTTAAGCTGTTCTGCATTAACGTTCGAACATAGTAAAATAAACATTCGAACGTTAAGATAAAATGTTCGGACATATATACTTTACGTTCGAACGTAAAACACATACGTACGAACGTAAGAAGTAAATAAATTTAAATGATGTACGTTCGGACGTTTATGTTGTACGTTCGAACGTATGAGTTTTATGTGCGAACGTAAAGAATGCACGTCCGAACGTTGAAGTATAAATAAATTTAAAAAGTAGTACGTTCGGACGTAAATTTTACAAAAAATAACGTCCGAATGTAAAACAATACACGTTCGAACGTTACGACACATAATGGTTGAGTCGACACAACCATTATTGAAATTTCAAAAATCAATATACAAGGTTCTAAATGCCTAAATGCCACAGTAGAAATGAAGTATACACTTCAAGAAACTTTTCTACGGTGACTATTTGGCCAATGGCAAGTCGTGGTGGTCGGAAAATGGAGTTGAAAATCCAGCCACCACTTGACCTGTTTCAAACAAAATCGAACCAAATCTCAAATAAAATACATGTTATTTGATTAAAAGATGAATGCCTACCTTTTAGTGACGGTTGTGGTGGAGTTTGACGGCGGCAGAGATGGAGGAGTAGCAGCGTGCAAACGGGAACAAAGTTAGATAACAGTGAAAATGATGTTTTGCCGTTCTGTTTTGGCCTTATATACACGAAACGTTTGAACGTAATTCTTAGTACATTCGAACGTTTTTCAATTTATTTTTCAAAATATTGACTATAATATATTATATTATTAATATATGTTATATATTATAATGTATACTATAGTCTATAACATATAGCATAATATATATAATATAATATTATAATATATATAGTATATTATAGTATATATATATACCATGTATTATATAGTATATTATATATAATGCATTATTATATATATAGTACATTATATATCTAATATTATATTATATATAATATTATATATATATATATATGATCCATTATAAACTAATGAAAACAACATTAGAACCACAAGCTCTTTTTACTAGTCCAAAACGATATATTTTATTATTACAATCTAGTACCTAAAATTCTAGTGTACAAATTCCTAAATAGATTAATTGGAATCAAATTACTCTCCCTAATGAATGACAATTAGTGAATTTGTGAGTGCTAGTTATATTTCTAAAGTTTAGCAATATGTTTATACATGTTGTTGTGATTTTATGCTTACTCTTGAAATAATTGTAATTATTGTTTGTGAATAGTTTGTGAGTTTATGGTGTTCATTGATGAATTAATATGTGTAGAAATATTGTTGTGAGAATATTGTTGTTGTTGTGATATCGATTTGAAATATTGTGATTATTGTTTTTGAATTTTTATTGAATATGTTTAACAAAAAAATTATAAGTTTAGGATCTTAATTTAAGTAAGGATTAAAGACAGGGCTGACCATTGGTTCAGTAAATAGCAAGGTAGTTTTAGTGGGAGGATCGATCCCTTCTGTTTTCAAAGTAATGTTCAAATATCCTCTATGATTGTGTTACTAGTAATAAATATATATAGAGGACTGACTAGCTAGCTAGCTTAGTGATCACGTTGTAGTTGCGTACCTTCATTTGTTGCATTTGTGGCTATGAAGTGGGTTGTATGTATCTTCAAACATCGATATAGGTGTCCATTAAGTGAGTCCCAGCCGTACGAGCCTCTGCTGATAGTTGTGGTTATATTAAGTGTCCATGTTGATGGTGTAAAACTTTTTGTGCGATAGAGTTGAAAGTCATATATTTATGAATGGCATGGATCTAGGTTGGATGAAGTTGAAAGTCATACAAATTATGACCCTCAGATGATATGATTCCAGAAAATCATTACTATATAGTATATATATAGTGCATTGTATATATAATGCACTATATATATACTATGTAGTATATTATATATATATATAAGTTTTGTTGTTAGTTTTATTAATTATATATTATTGATTCATATATATAGTATAGTATATATACTATATATAGTCCAAATTACTAACCTTGGCATCCACCTCTCATATTCCTAAAAATGAACATTTTTTTCCAACATATTCACAGGTGATTGGAGATGATGCTCAAATACACACCTTGAGTAAAGAATAATTTAATAAGTAACAAATAATATCTCGAACAATCGGGTTATATGAAAGAAGAAAATACTGACAAAAAGTTTGAACGTGAAAAATGCAGGAAATTTTCCGCTTGATTTAGGCATCTCTGTGATGATCTGAAACGTTCTAACGTACATTTTCACCATATGTACATTTTTAGTGTACACGTTCGAACATGAAAATAAAAGTGCAGAAAATTTCCCGCTCGATTTAGGTATCTCTGTGATGATCTGAATATTCAGACGTTGAAATTTTACGTTCAAACGTTAGTCGATAAAAATCATTGGGAAATTGGTAAACGTTCGAATGCCAAATTTCTTAACGTTCGAACATGAAAATAAAAGTGCGGGAAATTTCCCTCTCGATTTAGATATCTCTGTGATGCTCTGACCCTTCTGACGTTTAAAGTTTACGTTCGAACATTATTCGATGGAAATCACTGGGAATTTATAAACGTTCAAACGCGAAATTTCTTAACGTTCGAACATGTAAAAGTGCGGGAGATTTCTCACTTGATTTAGGTATCTCTGTGATGATCTGAACGTTCGGACGTTGAAATTTTACGTTCGAACGTTATTCGATGGAAATCACTGGGAATTTATAAACGTTCGAACGCGAAATTTCTTAACGTTCGAACATGAAAATAAAAGTGTGAGAAATTTCTCGCTTGATTTAAGTATCTCTGTGATGATCTGAACGTTCAAACGTTTTTCGCAGAAAACATGTCCAAGTTTTTTAACGTTTGAACGTTCACTAAAAATTGGACGGGATAGTATAACATTCAAACGTTTTATTTAAAAATTTTATGATTGAATGAATACACGCACGAGAGGCAGCAAATTCATTTCTGCTGCTTCTCTCGTGCGCGCAACAGAGAGAGGCATGAGAGAGAGTCTTCATGGGTTAGAGAGAGAGAGGGTTAGAGTGAGAGAGAGTTGAGTGAGAGAGGGACGTGGATTGGAGAGAGAGAGAGAGAGTTAGAGTGAGAGAGGTACGTGGGTTAGAGAGAGAGATAGAGTGAGAGTGTTAGAGTGAGAGTTAAGTTGAGTTTGGTAAGAAAAAAATTATTTTTCTTTTGTATTTTCCTGAATTTTATGATATTTGTCTCGTGTTTTTGTTATATATATTTCCAATAAGTTAGTGTTGTATTTTTTTTAAGGATTGGTTGTTTTGGCAAGTTGGAAGCTTTTGATTTGTAAGAGGATATTGTGAGTGTTAGGTATATTCTAAACTTTAGCAATGTGTTTATACATTTTATGCTTACTCTTGAAATATTGTAATTATTGTTTGTATAGTTTTTGAATAGTTTGTGAGTTTATGGTATTCATTGATAAATTAATATGTGTATAAATATTGTTGTGAGAATATTGTGAATATGTTGTGATATGGATTTGAAATATTGTGATTATTGTTTGTGAATTTTGTTTGAATATGTTTACATGGTTAGAAATATATTGTCTTTAGGTTTTGGATTTATGTGAAAATTTTGATATAATATTTTTTGGTTTTGAAGAATTTGTGAGTGCTAGTTATATTTCTCAAGTTTAGGAATATGTTAATACATGTACATGTGATTTTATGCTTACTCTTGCAATAATTGTGATTATTGTTTGTGAATTTTATGAATAGTTTGTGAGTTTATGGTGTTCATTGATGAATTAATGTGTAGAAATATTGTTGTGGTAAGTAAAGATTAAAAACGTTTAATATACATTTAATATGAGACTTAATATTTAACATTTAAAAAGTATATATAATATATTCATACTAATTTAGTTAGAATATGATTATTATTCAAGTTATAACTATAGTATAAAATTTAATTTTAAAAAGAAGAAAAAAGAAGTGTATAACTTAACTATATATAAAGTATAATATATACATACAATAATTATAATTAATAATTACTTATTAAATATTCTTACCATTGTGAGGTTCCAAACCATTATATATATATATAAAGAAAGTAAAATACTCATCAAGGAAAAAGTGTTGAATCTACCAAATAAGTAGAGAGTTGGAATAAATAAATATACTTATTTATAATAAACTAAAGAGTAAATAAATAAGGATCAAATAAATGCTCATATAGAAATTATATACTTATTGTCTATATAAATAAATAACTCACTCAATTAAGTATAACAATTAAAATTATACTTTGGGAATGATAATAATTAAAATTATATAATAATCTTTGAAATTATATATAACAATTATAATAACAATTATATAATAAGAATTAAAATTACATAGGTATCAATTAATAATGTCCTAAGATATATAATAAAAATTATAATTATAATTTAGGAATAATAATCCGAGATCAATCATTATAGTATTTCGTATAGGATAGCCCCAGCCAATCCAAAATCACGCTAAAAAACTTTGTTGCTTGTTGAAAAATCTGAAGTTTCGATTCCATAACTATTAATTTTTATTTTTTTTATAAATTAACAATGTCATATTTGTATTGTGTTATATTGTTAAACTAGAGAGGGATGAAATAATATGTGAACAAGTTTCGTGTCTTGTACACCCCAAGAAAGAATGATCTTGAAGAAATGTCAGTCAAATTGTTTGACTCTCAAAGTCTCTCCAGCCTTGAGAGTTGTTAAGGTCGGACAGTTTGTGATGGTTAAGTAATTAGACTAAAATTTAGACATTTCTTCAAGATCATTTTCTCTCGTTGTGTACTGATAGGAAACTTGTTCACATAATCTTCCATCTCTCTCTAGTTTAACAATATAACACTACTAGAATGTGACATTGTTAATTCAAACAACATGGAGATATTGTTTATAGTGTTTTTTGATAGATATGTTGTAACATTGCATAAATAACCTTAGAGCTGTTTGGGAATTAGTGTACATTTATATGTCCACTAATTCCTGAATTGTCCAGTATGGACAGTTTGGGATTATATTATCTGTATTGCACATGTTTGTTACTCCTACTTTCCATGTTTAATATGAAGTTTCGGTGTCTTCCTCTACTGTTCTTCGGGTATATTGTTCAGAGGGTCACAATTCTTCTATTTGAACATGTATACTTGGAAAACTATGGGGAGATGCTGCCGAAATTTCTACTAACGTGGAAAGTAGTAGAGTGATGAGATTTGTGCAATATGGATAATATAATCTCGAATGGGAGAGGACCAACTACCTTATCAAAAAAGCAATGAGAATTAGAGCATACATGCATGTGAATTTTCTATGTACTTGTTATTAATAGATAGATGTTATTAGAAATGGACAAAAATTGGATGCGTCTGGGTGATAGACTTGGAAAGGATTACATACCCTATGCGCGTGGAGTAAGAACCTTCATTGATTTTGCACGGGCCTCTGATGGTAGTCGTGGTTACATTAAGTGTCCATGTCGAAGGTGTAAAAATTTGTGTGCAATAGGGTTGGATGAAGTAGAAAGTCATATGTTTGTGAACGGTATGGATCTGGGGTATACCCGATGGGTATTGCATGGTGAGTCGTATGAACAGTCAGCATATGTATTGGTCAATCATCACAATTATTTGCAGCACATGGATGATGATTATGAGTAGGATGAGATGGAGGAGACGTTGGGTGACATTGGAGCAGGGATGTTTATGGATGAGGTTGATGACAATGCCTCAAGTGGCGGAGGGACTGATTGTGAAAATTTCGCTTCAATATGGGAAGATGCAAAGCGCGAGCTTTATCGAGGCTGTACAAAACATTCCAAAATGTCGTTTATTGTGCGATTCTTCACATTAAGTCATTGTGTGAGATGTTGACGAAAGCAATAAACATGGTATTGGACTTATTTAATGAGATGCTTCCCGAAGGGTCTGCATTGCCCAAGAACTTTTATGAAGCGAAACAGTTGAGAAAGGGATTAAGATTTGAGTACAAGTCCATACATGCATGCAAGAATGATTGTGTTTTGTTCTGGAAGGAGAACGAGGAGAAACAAGCATGTCATGTATGTGGAGAGTAAAGGTGGAAGGATAAGAAAAACGTGCCGGTTAAGGTGTTGCAATATTTTCCCTTGAGACCTAGGTTGCAAAGACTATATGTGTAAGAAAACAGCTCACGATATAAGGTGACACGAGGAGAAAAGGGTTAAGAATGACGCATATATAAGGCACCCTGCTGACTCACTTGCGTGGCAGTCTTTCAATAATCAATATCCAGAGTTTGGGATAGAAGCTCGGAACGTGCACGTGAGACTCACAACCGATGATTCAACCATTTTGGGAATATGAGTTCAACTTGGCCCATAGTGTTGATTTCATACAATCTTCTACCATGGAGGTGCATGAAGGCGCCCAAACTTTCTGTTAACTTTACTTATCCCCGGCCCGAGATCACCTGGGAATGACATTGATATATTCATGCAGCCGCGGATTGAAGAGCTGAAAGAGTTATAGGAAACAGACGTTAGAACTTATGATGCATCCACGTCGATATCTTTTCAAATGCATGTTGTGGTAATGTGGACCATAAATGACTTCCCGGCATATGGGAATCTTTCCGGCTGGAGTACGAAATGGAAGTTAGCGTATCCAACGTGTAATAAAGAAACTGCTAGTGAGTGGTTAAAATATTCTCAGAAGTTGTGTTTCATGGGTCATCGACGTTATCTACCAGCAAATCATGCATGGAGAAGAGAATGTGCTAAGTTTGATGGTAAAGTAAAGGATAGAATTGCACCAAAAGAGCTGTCTGGGGAAGAGATAGTGGAACAACTGGTACATGTTAGAGCGAACAATTTTGGCAAAGGTCGGGGAAAGAACAAGAGAAAATGAGGCGCATCAGAATTGAATCGGACAAAGCATAGTATTTTTTTTTTACTTGCCGTATTGGTCGTCCTGTATGTTGCGACATAGTTTGGTTGTAATGCACATAGAGAAGAATATTTGTGATAATATACTAGGTACATTGATGAGCATTAACAAAAAGATGAAGGATACGATCAAGACGAGGAAAGATCTTGATAGAATCAGAATTAAAAATAATCTACATTTGCGGGTGGAAGGCAATAGGATGGTCATATCGCATGCATGTTTTATAATGACGAGGTAGGAGAGGATGGACTTCTGCAAATGGTTGCAAGGTGTGAAGTTGCTAAATGGTTATGCTTTAAATATTGGTAGATGCGTGAGTCCTGATGACTGGAAAATCAATGGATTGAAAAGTCATGAATGTCACGTATTTTTGTAAAAGTTATTACCTGTTGGAATTCGTGGGAAGCTGACATCTAATGTACGTGTCGCCATATCCGAACTCTGTATGTTTTTTAAAGATTTGTGCGCTCGAATAGTAAATTGAGATGTGTTGCAAAAATTGGAAGAAGACATTGCTACTATACTATGTAAATTCGAGCAGATCTTTCCACCATCATTTTTTGATGTCATGGTCCATTAAGCAATACATTTACCGCGAGAGGTACTGTTGGGTTGACCGGTGCAGTTCCGTTGGATGTATCCAGTTGAAAGATATTTGGGTCGACTGAAGCGCACTGTTGAGAATAAAGCCAAAGCTGAGGGTTCAATAGCAGAGGCCTATATACTCGATGAATGGTTAACATTTTGCTCTCTATATCTTCGTGGTGTTGAGATACGATTTAATTGTCAAGAGAGAAATCCTGATCTTGCTGCTCCACCTCCTCGTGAGCTATCAGTGTTTTCCCAGAATGTACGACCCTTGGGTGCACAAACGGGTTACGATTTAATTGATGGAGAGTTGGGTACAGTTTGGTGGTATGTGCTAAATAATTGCCGGGAGATTGATGATTATCTCAGGTATGTCGTTCCATCCTTCGAATAATTCTAATGTTCTTCAAGTTTAACTATAATTGTTGTGCTCAAAATAAACTTCTTTTGCATTTATCTATAACAGTGAGCACATTGACAAACTTAGGACGGAAGGCGTACAAAACATAGAGGTAAGACACGAGGAAGAATTTTCCGGATGGTTTGAAGAACGTGTATGAACTAAAATTATATATATGTTACATTTTGAAACTTTTAGCTCTGGATAATGAAATAATAAATATATACTATTTTAATTGTTAGATTTTGGAACAACGTGCTCGTGATTCAGGATCAATTTCTTCTGAATTGTATGCATTGGCCCTTGGTCCCTCAAATAGAACACTTCGATACACTGCATGCACAGTTCGAGGTTATAGATTCCATACTCTGGACCGTGAACGTAATAGAAAAACTCAAAACTCTGGTGTGTTGGTTGAGGGGAGTCATGGAACAGATGATATTGACTATTATGGTGTCATACGTGATATTATCGGATTGAAGTATCTGGGTGGATTTATAACATATGTCTTTAAATGTGACTGGTGGGATTTAGGCGGTGGTCGGGTTTCGATACATAGGGATAATCACTTTACGAGTGTCAATACTACATCTAAATGGTACGAAGATGATCCATTCGTATTGGCTTGTCAAGCTACCCAAGTCTATTACTTGATTGATCCAATGAAAAGTGCTTATGAAGATAGTAGAGAGATAACTTGGCGAGTCGTACAAAAATTTGTCCCTTGAAATATATATGAAGCAGGAACGAGTGCAGATTATGATAATAGTGGAGATGAAGATGACACTCCGATTGTAGAGGCGTACCAGGAAGATGGAGAGGGTATTAACTTGTTTGTTGACCTCGGTGCACTCGAGTTGCTCCCCTTGTGTAGAGATGATGTCCCACCCGTCCATCTCGACCCGTCCGTATTAAATGATCATTTAATTCAAGTAAGTGAGGAAGAAAAAGAAGATGAGTCAGAAGATGAAGACGAACCAGAATCCGGCCAGGAGGTGGATAAGGAGGATGAAGAAGAGGTGCATGTTGATGATGAAGATGTTATTGAGGGAGATTCTGAAACAAGCATGAAAAATACACCTAAAGATGAAGAATAAAAGTACTAAATATTTTATTCATATAAGTGACTATAAAATATTTTGAATTTCCATAATTTCTTCTAATTAATTTTCTTTGATATAATTAATTATTTTCAAGAATGCCGCCAAAACGACAACGAAGAAATGTGCCTCCGCCCAAGTTCAAGTCCCAAACCCATTGAGGACTCCCCACTTGAGGAATCTGCTCCTGAAGATCAAGTTAATACGCAAAATAACAACAGCCAATTGACACCTACTAGTAAGGAAATATTGTCGTTGATAATTAATTATATAGTTAATACTTTTGTTTCAATAACTATATAACTATTATTATAATATCTATTATCATGTAGTTGATGCATCTGCACGTCGCCGTCGTGGTTATACACGTGGTATCTCTCTTGAGAAAAACAGAAGGCACAGAAAATTCAAGATCACCATTCCTGATAATTCTGCTAGAGGAGTGGATGATAGTGCAGCAGCGCTTTCCTCTTATATTGGCACAGTAGTTCGAGCTTATGCTCCATTTTATGTGCGCTCATGGCGAGATGTTCCGAATGAGATTAAGGAGCACATTCGAAGTCATGTGCTGGTGAGTTTACTTTGAGAGTACATTTTTTTCACCTAGATTAATATATCATATTTTTGACCTGATTCACTTGTTAGGATGAATTCGACCTTGACTTTGGCCGTAGCGAGGATTTGAGAACCGTGAATGAGTTGATGGCTACACTATTCCGACGTCACAAGGGACGATGTCATGACCACTTCAAGAAGTTTGAGACGTTGGAAGAGGCTGCGCAGTCTCCTTTCCAGCAGATGAAGTTAGATGATTGGAGAAAGTGTTGTGATCTTTTCGCATCTCTAGATTATCAGGTATTTTACATTTATATCTTTTAATTATTTACATTTATATTCGTTCTATATATTATATGTATACATATTACAATTAACATTCTTAATATATTTTGTAGCACTTGAGTTTTACAAATGCACACAATAGATCCGCTCTGATTGTCCACCATCGTGCATGTTCAAGGTCATTCCACCGTCTTGCTGAAAAAATGGTAATTAAAAAATTATAGAATTCATTTATTTTTCTGATATTCTTTTATTTAAGTACTAACATTATCTTTTTAAAATTACTAATGTCACTTTGTTAGAAACGTGATGATCCTGAAAACTTTTCCCTCATTCATGTCTATGCTGCTGCTCACACTAATGAGCATAGTGAGTGGATAGATCCTGTCGTTGTAGATAATTATATAAGCAATGTTAATTTTATTAAATAAATTATGTAACATGTGAATAATTTATTTTTTATTTCTATTTCTTTTAATACGTTACTTATTAACGATCATTACCTTTCAAATTGCAGGAAAAAATGATGGAGATGCAGTCGGCTTTTGGGGAATCCTATCCTAGTGACATAGACATATTCATGTAAGTGCTCGAGCCGCAGTCTAGTATGACAAGAGGTTTGGGACGATCTATCAAGCATATATGTTGATCCTCCTCAACTTCATCGACTTCACAAATTAATAATCTTACCAATGATTTAGAAGCTGCACGGCGTGAGAATGAGTATATGAGGTTGAGACAGCAAGAGTTAAAGTCTCTGTTAGAACGACAGTCTCATTTAGAGACGCGTTTGCAGGACCAACGGAGAGACCAAGAGGAAATAATACATAGTGAAGTCCAAGAGCAAGTGCAACAGGAGATGATGGTGCAAATGGAGCGTGTTATGTCGTTGCAACAGAATTGCAGTGGGAGAGGAAAAAAAAGAAATAAATTTTATCAGTAGTGGTGGCTAGTTTTAATATCTAATTTTAAAATTTTATAAGACATTGTTATTTGTTAGTTGATGTTATGTAATATGATACAATTGGTATGCTTTTAAATTTTATGAAATTGGTATTTCTGATCTGTACATTTGAATATAAAGTAAAAACGTTTGAACGTTGGTTCCCATTGGAACCAACATTCGAACGTGAATACATAAAATTGTATAGTAACATTCGAACGTAGGCATCTACGTTTGAACGTACTGACCCTCAAACGAACAAAACGTTCAAATGATAAAACGATTAATGTTCGAACAAACCTCCGAACGTACCACTTGCATTCAAACGCTACTTCGTTTACATTCGAAATAACGTCTGAATGTTAAACCCGTTACGTTTGAATATTGGTCCGTTAACGTTCGAATAGATATTCGAACGTTTATTATAATTAATGTTCGTATGCATAAACGTTCGAACGTAAATATGATACGTTCGAACTATAATCAACGAATGTCATCTTCTCTCATTCGAAAGCCAATCGGTCGGGTTTCCATTCGAACGTTCAATTGGACGTTCAAACGTTACTTTCTGTGACAGTTCTCAACCGTCATAAAGAAGGGAACATTCGAACGTTCAACCAAACGGAACACCTCTAACCGTCACTAAAAATATTTTTAGCGATGGTTCAACAGTAAACCGTCACTAATTATTTTCTGTGACGCACATTAGGTGACGGTCGTGGTAACGGTTTCAAACCGTCACCAAATATCTTTAGTGACGTTTTGGCAAATTTTTGTGACGGTTTCCTCTGTCACAAAAGACAAATTGTGTTGTAGTGGTGGGTGATGGGAACAATCTCACATGTGGGAAGTTGAATAGGATTAGCATGACCGATAGGTTGAGAATTGAGGAAAAGAGAAGATAATGAAGCCACATGTTCATTGGCACCACTATCAATTATCCATTCAAAGGTGGTGGACGAGAAAAAGGATTTATAAGTGAGGGAAGAAACATTACCAGCAAAATTGGCCAATGTAGGTGCGGATAGAGTGAGTAAGTCCAACAACTGACGATATTAAGCAGCAGTCAGGCCAAGAAAGGAGCTCTCAGTAGGAGTAATTGGAATTGGAATGTTCGAGGCATTGGTGGCAATGTGAGAGGACCCTAATTTTCAATTATGACTGCGTTGAGTGCCACAAGAATGATCCCAATTGGGAGAATAACCGATCCATTTATAACATGTATCCTTCCAATGACCAAGATTATCGCAATGCTCGCACATGGGTTGACCACGTCCACATCCCTTTGACTCTATAGAACGGGAAGAGTATCCAGGATGATGGGCAACTATGGCGATGGAGTCGGTAGAAGGTGGAAGGTGAAGGAGCTGTTGGCGTTCTTCTTGATTGAGAATGGAGTAAACTTTGCTGGCATTAGGGAGTTTGTCCATGGCAAGTATCTGACTGTGTATGGAGGTGTAAGAATAGTTGAGCCCCATTAACAACTGAAAAACATGTTAAGTTTCTTGATGCTGTTGAAGGAGTTTTGTGGCACCATCAAGTGCATTCAGGGAGTGATATGAGATTTGCTAATTCATCCCAATAAGATTTATGGTGTTATAATAAGTAGCAATCGACATACTTCCTTACGTTAGCAGACCAACATCACGTCTTAGTTTGAAGATATGAGGGTTGGGACTTTGAGAAAACCGAGCTTCAAGATCAAGCCATACATCTCGATGGTTGTTGCAGTACATAATACTGGAGATAAGGGACTTATCAATGGCGTTGAGGAGCCAGGACAAAACCATGTCATTGCAACGTTCCCAAAGGGAGAGCTCATGAGGATCGATAGGTGTGGAAAGAGTGTTGTCGACTAGATTGAGTTAAGGCTGTAAAAAAATTAAAAAAAAATCCCTACCCGCAGTTAAGGAGGGAAACAAATGATCAAGCCATAACTCTCTACTTATCCATGCACACGGCAAAAAGTCAGGCTACAAATTAATGGCCGAAGCCCTCTTGCAGGTTTCTTACCCAAGTGGCCGGGTATCATTCCCACAGAGGAACTCTCATATTTTATTGAGAAATTATAGTTGTAATGGTGAGTACACAAACGCCGTGCATTTACTTTGTAAAAAATAAATAAATACGAGATGTACATAAAAAAATAATAATTTTTTAATGATAGATTTCACTCTTTTTCTAAACGACTGCACAACACAACTTGCGCACTCCACGACTGCATGTAGTATTACTCTATTTTATTTTTGGCCAGTTAAATCCCATGATATCAAAACAAACGGGCTGACTTTTTCTTGCCATGAAACCTTACAGTATAAGTAAAGGCTAGGCGTAGAATTGTTAAAAATCCATGGAGAAATACGCAAAGGTTTCCGAGGATATTTGAAGTACTCCCCAATAACGAAAGGCTTACACATAAAGACTTGATCAATGGAAAGACAAACACACGTACTACTCCTACCCTGAGTACGAGTGCCAACTGAAAGAGATAACACGTACATTAATTGTCCTTAAAACAAACAAGCGAGAAGATGTAAAAGTAAAACAAGCAAACTAGAAGACTTATACCATGATGATCAAACAGCTAAACAACTAACTAACTTATCTGCTAATCAAGCACCCCGCGTACAGCTTGAGCATGATCTAGCTTCCTATACGGACACCTTTGTAGCTGGTCATGGAAGACAGTGCACGTAACAGACGGATCGGGTAGGAGAAGGCCGGCCCATTATTTAGGATGATAGTAAGCGTACATGGTGTAGAGGGTCTGCAAAAAGGTTAACAATAACAGCACAACGGCTGCGAATACCGAAATCCATGACCATGGCGTATTAAAGTACCTATGCCTGAACCCCGTCCATTGCTTTTTCCACTTGTTATTATAACGACGGTTTACCTTCACGAAAAAGGTGTATAAATAAAACTGATCGGTTTTAATATTCATCCCCTTCCCCAACTTGTTGATGAGTTGCACGACCTCGCTGTTCTTCCCAGCATAACTGTCAATGATGTTGCGTTCGTAAAGGTACTCGACGTCCCTAGGTGTGTTTACTAAGCAGTCCAAGAAATAGGCGTAAACTGTGATGTGCTTGGAGCTTTCGTTGTCCAACTGCTCGAATGCCCGACAGTTCACCAAGAAAGAGTGCATGAAGTAGTCGGGGGTTATTTTGGGCATCTCAATCACTCCGTTCTTGAATTTCACAGCCAAGAAGCTGTCGGCCGCCTCACGCAGTTTGATCTCAATCCTTGCTTTGAGGAGCTTCGTGATGCAGTGTATCACCGGTACTACTGTTTTTTTCCCCTTTGGTGGCTGATCTAGATCGGGGGTGATAAAACTTCTCCGAAACAAGTCCAGCAAATGCAAGCTGTCATTGAGATGTTTGCTCATCTTTTTGAGATCTTTATCGGATCTGCTGATCGTTCCTGTAACACCCCGTATTTTAGTGTATTTTTAATTGAAAGATTTTTGTTATTAATTTAAAATTTATCTTGTTCTAAAATTGTTGGATTTTTTAGTTGTGTTATTTTTATGATTTTTAGTTTACGAAAATTATTTTTGAAGTGCTTTATCTAAATTAATTATTTTTATGCGTTTAAATTTCTTCTCAAATTAAATTAATTACTGTGGGATTTAATTATTTCAATTTGACTTTACCATTACGTTTAAATTATTTTATTTGACTTGTGGTTTTAAAATCGTTTCCGTTGGATCGTTTTTGTGACCCAAGATATGAGGATTGGACCTCATTTCTTTCCCTACATTTTCTCTTTCCTCTTTTCTTTTTCTTCTTTTTTTTTTTTTCTCCTTCTTTTTCTTTTCTTTCTCTCCTCTCCTCTCCCGCGCGCCGCACGGCTCTCCCCCTTTCTCTCTCCGTCCGTTTCTTTTTCCACCCAGCCCCGCCGCCTCGCGCTGCCGTGCGCGACACCGCCCGGCCCCTTGCATTCCCCTGCCGCCGGCCGTCCTACCCCACCAATCTCACCTCCGTTCGTGCCGCCGTTAGCACCCTCGAGACCCACGAAGCCGCGGCACTCTTTCCACCGTTGCGCCGCCGTCGCACCGCCTTTGGCCACCATCTTCCTACCACTTCATCCCCGACCTCTTGGCAACCCAATGGACCCAACCCCAGCTCCGATCCGTCACCGGTGAAGCCACACCAAGCCCATCTCCGATTTCGACTATTTGGCCTTAAAACCACCCCTTGCGCCGCCACCCACGGCCAACCACCACCACCATTAGTTTCACCGACATCTCTAAGCCCTACCTTATCAATCTCGGGTCTTCGTTTGCACCCGTTCAAAAGTGGGTTTTTGAGACCCACGGCCACAGTGCATTTTGCACTGTTTTGTTGCTGCGTTGCCGCTTCTAGCACCTTCGCGATCTTTCAAAAATTATATTATATCATTGTAAGTATTTTTCCCAAAGAACTTTTGAGATTTAAATGTATTTCTGCACTAATTCATATTTACTGTTAATTTATTGGTGGTGCCGGACTGAGTCCGAGGAGTAAGGGGATCGGTTAGATTGGATGATGGAGTTGTTTGTGTGAGATTGGTTTATGCTATGAAATTTGTTAGCTGTTTCGGGTTTAAATATTGGTGTTTTGAGTTTGACGTTGGTCATGGTGAATATTGATGATTTTTAGGAAGTGATGATATATTTTTGGATTATTGGTTTGATGTATTGGAAATGTTTAGAAGGGTTTGTTGGGGCCTTTTAACATCTAGAAGTGTTGAGATATTTTTTTCCTGTTGTGGAGTTGTGAAGGGAGAGAGAGTCGTGTGCAGTGTCGTCCTGATTAAATTGTTAGTAATTGTTTGGGACTGCGAACTGTAGGAATAAGTGTGAGTTATTGGAATTTGAGTTGACATTGGTTTTGATGCTTGTATTGGACAATATTGAGATTGGTATAGAATATTTTGGGTCGAAGTGTGGGCTGTCCGGATTATTATTTGGCTGATTGAGTTTGATTAAACTTACTGAATTATGGTCTAGAAATTGAGTATTAAGTTGTCTAAGACCAATTTTGTGTTGTTGGACTTTAATATTTAGTTTATATTATTTTTATGAATAGGTGACGAGACGGATAGAGACCGTATTCAAGTCATAAATAATGCGCTGCAGGAGTCAGGTAAGTAGGGTTCCTATGCTAGGTTTTATACAAGTTAATAAGACTGAGGCTGATTTTATGAAAAACTTGCATATTTTGTGCTATGTTGGAAACTTGTGAAAATAAAGATCAACCTCGGTCACTCATCTGCATTATTCATGAAATCTGTGTGAAAAAGGAAAAATATGTTTTGGCATGCATTGTGTAGACATGAGCTAAATTCTGTCATGTGGTTTCTGAAATCTGGGAAAAAGAGCGATATTGATAATATGAAAAGTTGTGCATTTATTTTAGAAAGATGTTCTGACTTTTGTGTTCAGCGTGTGTAAACTGTCTGATTCTGTTTTGGTACTCTGTATTATTTTGATATAACATCTGAAAACCTTTGGCATGGTGTACTGGTTTTCGTATCTGACTCTGTCTCTGCTTTGCTCTGCTCTGCTCTGTTATGCTCTGCTCTGTTTGGGTTGGTACCAACTTCTCTGTCTCTGAGTGCACCCACTTTGAAAACAAAGTGGTTTTATTGTGGTCTTTCCTGTGTGCACACTCGGGGCTCCGAGAAGAATAAAGGAAAGATTTCACCTCTGTCTCTGCCTGGTTTGGCCACCGGGGTTAGCACAACCCTACCACGGGGGTGAAACATGGTCTCTGCTCTGTTTGATGCTCTGTTTTGATCTGATGATGATACTCAGTTTATGTTATGCCAAAGCACTATGAGTTTTACTTGTCTTAAAACCATCGCTCTGTTACTTTTGAAAATATGTTCTGTTCTGCATGATAACTCTGGAAAATATTTTGTTCTGCATGCTCTACTTTGTAAATGCTCATGTTTACACGCTAGCATATGATTTCTGCTTACTGAGTTGTTGATAACTCACCCCCTATCTTCATAATATTTTTCAGATGATGTGGAGAGTCCAACTGAGGACCTGGATTAGATTGGTGAGCATGATTAAGCTGAGAGAGGATGTTAGAAGAAGGAATTCTGATGTCTTATGTCTTTTAGATTTAATTATATCTTGGGCTTGGGTTTAGTAAGACTTTTGAAGTTATTAGTTTGGTTTGTTATGACTACCGGGAGATTTTGGACTCCTTAGCTTATTTTGCTGCAGTAATAACTTTGTAGAGTTTCAATGTGGTTATTTAGAGTACTTGAGATTGAGTTTTGCTAATAAAGTTTTGGAGTTTTATTTTAATTGTGTTGGAAAACATGTTCTTAAGTGGCAGGTAGTAATTCTCCAGCCCAGCTGGGTTTGGGGCGTTACATTTGGTATCAGAGACAGGTTTGAATTCTGCATACTATAAACCTTGGAGGTTTAGATTTCTGTGGGTTCATAGGATGTCAAGATTTTAGTGTAGGAACTTGAGGAATTTAAGGATTATCTTGTGGATATTTAAGTCTGGGATTCTAAAAACCTTATGATTGATTTTGATGGGATTTGAGGATTTAGATTTTGTAAATTCTAAGAAATGATTTTTATAACATATCAGGTTTTAGATCCGGTAAGCTTATTCTTTAGGATGCAGGAGATGACTTGGAAATGATCTAAGGTTTAACTTTTGAAGTTGACCTAAGTTTGACCGAAAGATAGGTTTGAGGTTCTGCTGACTAAAAACATTTGAGTTTTGGATATCTGTCGGTTTAGGGAGAAACTTCAGATTTGAGGTGTAGATTTGTATACAATAAGAGCTGATTTTGCGAATATTTAAGGTTTTAAATTTTGCAGACTTTATGATTGTGTTTTGAGATTTAGGGATTTTAGATCCGACAAAATTAGTTTGTGGAATATAGGAGATAATTTTTTTTAAGATTTAAGGTTTAGATTTTTGTGGTTTAGATTTTAAAGATGTACTGGAGTTTAGAGCGATGTTGGGTTTACAATATGAGATGATAGGAATGACTATACGAGTTGGTTAAAGATATGGCTAAGAATGGGTAAAATCATGTGTGCAGTACCAGAAGAGTTTAAAGGTTTAATTAGAAATTATTGTTTTTATTTATTTATTTAAATTTAATTTATTTGGTTTTGTTTGATTTTATTCTATTTGAATTGAAATTATGTTATTTTATTTATTAAGTTTATTTTATTTTGTTCATTTCGTTCGAAGCTGAAAAGCGGGTTAAAGATTAAGTTATGGCAGGAATATGGTACGACTGAGAACGCTATTGTTATATTTAGCAGAGTAAGCTTGAATTTTTATCGACTTGGTGTGCATTTATAATATCAAGGTTTGAAAGGAATGGCATGGTCTGGGTGATCTTTTTGGGGAGTATGATATTTGAGATTTTCGATTTCATGGATGTATGACACGAGGCTTTAGAATAGAAGATTGTAAGTTCAACAAACTTTAAGGATAGATTTACGGAAATTTCACCAAAAGTTTAAGGTTTTGCAGACTTTAGGAAATGATTGTTATTATTTAATGTTTTAGATTTTGAAAGCTTCGGGAGTCGATTGTTTTATTATTGGATATAAGTTCATCGATCTTACAGATTTCGGAAATTGATTCTTGTATAATTTAAGGTCTTAGAATTGCAATTTGAAGGACTGATTTATAATGAGATTGAAATTTTTAATTCTGCAGGCTTGGTGTGTTAGCTTGATTTATTTTGGAGACTGATTAATCTGTGACCATTAATGGGGTTGATCGAAGTTGAGTTATTGATATTGGGATTTCCAAGGGGATTATTTCTTTGAGAATTGAAGGTGTTGGTCTAGTTTGAATAATGATTATTATTAGTTCGAGGTTTTAGTGGCGGGTTTTAGGATTGATCCATGTCAGATTTAAGGGTAATAGTTGGTGCAGATTCAGAAAGGAATTCTTGGTGATTTTGAGGAAAGTGTGTAATATTTCATGGTTTTGAGAGATCAAGAATTTTCTTCTACCAAAAGATTTATTGATGGTTAACTTTGGAAGTGGCTAATAGGTTACCAACTTGTAGAATACAATGAAGGTTTGTGAGTTTTAACATAGGAGTTCGATTGAGGTTAGCGCAGTTCGTGTTGCGAAAATAATAATAATCATTGGGATTCCTTGGATGTTGTGTTAAGGCTCTTGTGGAAAGATGAGATTTTGGATAGCATAGCCACCCTAAGAATACTGGACGTGTTGTGCCATTGGGGGACTAATACGAGTATGATGGAATTGCATATGAAAATAGATTCGAGAGAACATTACTCATGCTTGTTGAGAGTTGTTGATGGTATGGTCTTTTCGAGCGTGTTTTGAGTTGTATCTGGTATCCTGCTTTAGCGTGATGTTTGACCTTACAAATTTCGAGGACGAAATTTTTTTTTAGGGGGGAATGATGTAACACCCCGTATTTTAGTGTATTTTTAATTGAAAGATTTTTGTTATTAATTTAAAATTTATCTTGTTCTAAAATTGTTGGATTTTTTAGTTGTGTTATTTTTATGATTTTTAGTTTACGAAAATTATTTTTGAAGTGCTTTATCTAAATTAATTATTTTTATGCGTTTAAATTTCTTCTCAAATTAAATTAATTACTGTGGGATTTAATTATTTCAATTTGACTTTACCATTACGTTTAAATTATTTTATTTGACTTGTGGTTTTAAAATCGTTTCCGTTGGATCGTTTTTGTGACCCAAGATATGAGGATTGGACCTCATTTCTTTCCCTACATTTTCTCTTTCCTCTTTTCTTTTTCTTTTTTTTTTTCTTCTCCTTCTTTTTCTTTTCTTTCTCTCCTCTCCTCTCCCGCGCGCCGCACGGCTCTCCCCCTTTCTCTCTCCGTCCGTTTCTTCTTCCACCCAGACCGCCGCCGTCGCGCCGCCGTGCGCGACACCGCCCGGCCGACCAGCTCCCCCTCCCTCCGGCGACCTCACCCCCCAAATCCCAGCCCCTACCTCGCCGCCGGTAGCCCGCACGCACCCCACGAAGCCGCGGGCCACTTTCACGCCAGCGCCGCCGTGAGCCAGCGGTGGCCTTCACCGCCCACCCCTTTGTGTTCCCCTGCCGCCGGCGACCTCACCCCACCAACCTCACCTCCGATCTGTCACCGGTGAAGCCCCACCATCAATATTTCCGTTTTGGGTGTTTTTGCACTACAACCGCCTATTGCGCCGCCACCCACGGCCAACCACCACCACCACAAGCTTCACCGACATCCCTAAGCCCTACCCTATCAATCTGGGGTCTTCGTTTGCACCCGTTCAAAAGTGGGTCTTTGAGACCCTCGGCCACAGTGCATTTGGCACTGTTTTGTTGCTGCGTTGTCGCTTCGTACAACTCCGTGATCTTTCAAAAATTATATTATAGCATTGTAAGTATTTTTCCAAAGAACTTTTGATATTTAAATGTATTTCTGCGCTAATTCATATTTACTGTGAATTTATTGGTTGTGCCGGACTGAGTCCGAGGAGTAAGGGGATCGGTTGGATTGGATGATGGAGTTGTTTATGTGAGATTGGTTTATGCTAGGAAATTTGTTGGCTGTTTCGGGTTTAAATATTGGTGTTTTGAGTTTGACGTCGGTCATGGTGAATATTGATGATTTTTAGGAAGTGATGATATATTTTTGGATTATTGGTTTGATGTATTGAAAATGTTTAGAAGGGTTTGTTGGGGCCTTTTTAACATCTAGAAGTGTTGAGATATTTTTTTTCCTGTTGTGGAGTGTGAACGGAGAGAGAGTAGTGTGTAGTGTCGTCCTGATTAAATTGTTAGTAATTATTTGGGACTGCGAACTGTAGGAATAAGTGTGAGTTACTGGAAATTGAGTTGGCATTGGTTTTGATGCTTGTATTGGACAATATTGAGATTGGTATAGAATATTTTGGGTCGAAGTGTGGGCTGTCCGGATTATTATTTGGCTGATTGAGTTTGATTAAACTTACTGAATTATGGTCTAGAAATTGGGTATTAAGTTGTCTAAGACCAATTTTGTGTTGTTGGACTTTAATATTTAGTTTATATTATTTTTATGAATAGGTGACGAGACGGATAGAGACCGTATTCAAGTCATAAATAATGCGCTGCAGGAGTCAGGTAAGCGGGGTTCCTATGCTAGGCCTTACACGAATTATTTGAGACTGAGGTTGATTTTCTGAAAACTTTGCATATTTTTGTGGTGAAATGAGAACTTTGGAAAAACAAAACCAACCTCGGTCGTTTATTTGCATACCCATGAAATCTGTACGAAAAAGAGAAAAATATGTTCTGACATGCATTGTGTAGACATGAGCTAAATTCTGTCATGTGGTTTCTGAAATCTGGGAAAAAGAGCGATATTGATAATATGAAAAGTTGTGCATTTATTTTAGAAAGATGTTCTGACTTTTGTGTTCAGCGTGTGTAAACTGTCTGATTCTGTTTTGGTACTCTGTATTATTTTGATATAACATCTGAAAACCTTTGGCATGGTGTACTGGTTTTCGTATCTGACTCTGTCTCTGCTTTGCTCTGCTCTGCTCTGTTATGCTCTGCTCTGTTTGGGTTGGTACCAACTTCTCTGTCTCTGAGTGCACCCACTTTGGAAACAAAGTGGTTTTATTGTGGTCTTTCCTGTGTGCACACTCGGGGCTCCGAGAAGAATAAAGGAAAGATTTCACCTCTGTCTCTGCCTGGTTTGGCCACCGGGGTTAGCACAACCCTACCACGGGGGTGAAACATGGTCTCTGCTCTGTTTGATGCTCTGTTTTGATCTGATGATGATACTCAGTTTATGTTATGCCAAAGCACTATGAGTTTTACTTGTCTTAAAACTATCGCTCTGTTACTTTTGAAAATATGTTATGTTCTGCATGATAACTCCGGAAAATATTTTGTTCTGCATGCTCTACTTTATAAATGCTCATGTTTACACGCTAGCATATGATTTCTGCTTACTGAGTTGTTGATAACTCACCCCCTATCTTCATAATATTTTTCAGATGATGTGGAGAGTCCAACTGAGGACCTGGATTAGATTGGTGAGCATGATTAAGCTGAGAGAGGATATTAGAAGAAGGAATTCTGATGTCTTATGTCTTTTAGATTTAATTATATCTTGGGCTTGGGTTTAGTAAGACTTTTGAAGTTATTAGTTTGGTTTGTTAAGACTACCGGGAGATTTTGGACTCCTTAGCTTATTTTGCTGCAGTAATAACTTTGTAGAGTTTCAATGTGGTTATTTAGAGTACTTGAGATTGAGTTTTGCTAATAAAGTTTTGGAGTTTTATTTTAATTGTGTTGGAAAATATGTTCTTAAGTGACAGGTAGTAATTCTCCAGGCCAGCTGGGTTTGGGGCGTTACAGTTCCCTTGTTAAAGAGTCTCAAAGCAAGCACGGACAAAGGATAGTACTCTTCATCAGGCATTTTGGAAGCTTCATATAATTTTTTCATAACAACATAGGGGATCTGATTCTCAAGCAGAAGAAGATCCCCGTTGAACAGTGGTATTGAGCATCCCACGGCGGCGAGAGGGTGATTAGACTCGATCTCTTTCGATTTTCCAAGTATTCGAAACAATTCTAATATAAAACAACCATCAACAACCAGCATTTTGAGGAACTGATCGTTCTTCTTGGGCATGAACTCGATCTTTTCAACTTCTGGGCGTATGATTTCCATCAATTCTTCCATGCTTTTTTTGGCGTGGGACCGTAGATATCTATAGAACTCCTTCTTGTGATTTTGATTCACTTGGAGGCGTTTATGTTTCGCGCTCTTGCAGTTGTAGTGCCCGATGGAGACGACGCGGGGCTCGAACCATTTCTTGCCGATGACCTCGACGAGTGTCTTGGGAACACTGTAGATGCAGCAATTCTGTGTGGAAGTATCGGAGGCCCCTTTTTCCAAGTCAACAAAAGACGACTCCCAATCCTCACTCGTCGATGATTTTTTCATTTTTTTCCATATTTCTCGTTTTATTTTTGAATCAACCTTGGCCATCTTGCCTGCTTCCTGGTTTAGTTTCTGGGTGTGAAGTTGACGATAGAAGGTGAATGAACCGATTTGAAGGAAGTTTTTCACAGGATTTTAGGAGAATATGTCAAGGTCGGCTACATGACATAACGATGAAAATTCTGGGTCACAATAATTTATTAGGAATTGGCAGATTATATGAGAATTTAGGGCGCCACTAATTTATTATGTTGGAACATTTTCAGGATAATGGAAAAGAAGTTAGCTAACATGGATAATAAGAAAATGTTTTTTTCTTTTTTTTTTTTTAATCTTTAATTTAATAGATAAATTTTAAAATTTGTATCTTAAATTTGAATGCATGAGAGCATCATTATCCACTCTATTTTTATGTGTTGAGGGTCTGCGGAGGAACAATATTAGATGAAAAATTATTTAATTTGTTCCAAAGTATTTTTAACGGCTCTGATTTTAGTAGGAGTCACTCCATAATTGTTTGTCATATTTTCACATGGGCTTGAGAGGAACATGTCAAAGTAAGGGAGGATTTAGGAGCATATTTTTTCAAATTTAGGGTCAAATTTATTCGATAATCAATGTTAATATTGTGTTTCGCACTCCTTTGGGCTAGGTTTCAGCAACTCAGGTTTTCGGAAATGGGCCTGCAAAAATGGAGAAGAATGCAACAGGGAGAGGATGGCCTTGGAGCCTGGAGTCTCTGATGCCAAAGTTAATATATTCTTTTGGAAGTTTGTAAATAAGTGGGATAGTGTAGGGATCAGAGAGAGTTTCTTGTACCTAGGGGTTGCTATTTATATCAAGAGTTTGGGGGGGATAGATCGTGTCTGGCCCCATAGAGTCTGTGTCCTTTTACTGTTCCTTCTGTCAGAATCCTTTTATGCGGTGTGCCTTTGCGTCAGCGTCATTGATATGACGTGTAGCTCAGGTAGTTGTGCCATTAATGCAGCGCAGTTCCCCGATTGTTTTTACCTTTGCTGGTCCATTGATGTCCCTATGTTTGAGAATCAAGGGCTCTTCATCCTTTACATCCTGCCCTGTACAAGTCCCATAAGCGAAGTGTTGCCGAGCAATGTCATGCATATTCGTCCCATTAGCCATCATCGTTTACTTTTCCTTACAGGCAAATTACTCTATGGGCAAGTATGGGCCCTGGGGCAGGCTAATGGGTCGAAACCCAGTGGGCTTGTGAAGTGGGGGGAAAATCCCCTTACACTTACCCCGCCAATTCCCATCGGACTCGTCCGATGGGTATTTTGTCTTTTCTTCCTTGGCTAACTAACTTTTGCAATTGTGACTATGCGACCTTTGCTTTCCCAGGACGGGGGTTGCGTGTATCCGTTGGTGCTTACCTACTGCACTCCTACTCCCTAGCTATATCCGAGTGGCCTTCTCGTCTTTACACTACATCTGGCCACGGTTCGTCTCCAGCTTGCATGCCTATATTTTGGCAGTTCCGTTTCGCATTAAATGGCACCCCTTCAATCCCTTCGTCATTATTCGTGTCAGGCAGTTATTTATTTTCCACATTGCACCATTAGGTACGCTTTATTGGAATAGCGGCAATAATGGGATTATGGTACTCAGTGGGACCCGTGGGTTCCTACTGCCTTGGGATATCAACCGTCAAGCTCGCCCATATAAAGCCCTTTTAGTTCTTAGCAATGAGTTACTTTGTCCATTCCCTGTTCTGCTCGATACCTTATGTTCTTTTTCCGCCTTCGAACACTTGTCAAGTTGGATTTGCTTTGTGACCCCCAACAAGGATTAAATTCTTGCGCTGCTCGATATTATCAATTAGTGTGTTTGTCAGACTGCACTTGTTCAGGAGTCTCAATAAATGATCACTTTCTTGCGATGCTTGGAATTACCAAGAAATGTGTTGGTCAAACTGGTCTTGCTTAGTGATCTTGAGTAAGGTTTATTTTCTTGCGTTGCTCGAAATTTTTTAGCAATGTGTCGGTCGGGTTTCCCTTGCTTAGTGATCCCGAGCAAGGGCTAAGTTTTTCAACAATGTGTTGGCCAGGCTATGCAAGACACATATGTTCAAGTGAAAGTGTTGCCGCAGTTTTTATATGGGAAAATATAATCTTCAAAATGCATGTTAATTAGAACTAATCATTAAGACTGAGGATCATCAAGAAAAATAATAACTCTTAATATGGTAATGAACTAAACAATGTGAAAATATTTTAGAGTTTGTTAATTATAAAAAATAATTATTAAATCGGTAATAGCAAATGTAGCAAAGCTAGTGTGTGTGTGAATCAAAACATGGTTTCTTAACAAGTTAAGTCATGAGACATTTATACAACCTTTAGTTTAGTGTTTGTTAGCTACTTAGCTGTGGGCACTTATATGTTTCACACATGATTAGACTATCAAGAACATAGTTAACTTGTATTACCAAGATGAATTTTGTTTTGTTCATAAAATTGATCTTTCCAACTCATGTATAGTTTTCTTTTACTGCAAAAGCTCATACCGAGGTCTACATTGTTTACAAATAGGAAGATGATCTTGAAAATTGAATGTTTGAAACTAAACTAATGACAATATAAAATTGAAAGGAACAAAAATAGAACATTATTTGACATTCTTAAGCACGCTACCCCTTATGATTTTCTTGGAGCAAACCTTTATGATTGGACCAAGTTTTTGTAAATGTTAATGGACATAAAAATTATTAGATGGTCTTGTTTTTAAATAACTCATTCCATATTATGTTATTCCTAAAAACAATCGCACATGAGTCTAATCCAAGCATGTCATAGCACAAGGGGATGACCAAAAGAAATATCAAAGGTAAAAATATAGTTTTATATAAGAGACAAAATAATTTAATTAAGGCAAAATAGATAATAAGAAAAAGATGATAATTTTGCCTGCCAAACAAAAAATATTTTAGAACCTTATGGACTAAAAGGTAGCACATCAAACATAAACTTCGAGGAAAAAGAGATAATTTTACCTAATCAAACACATTAGAACCTCAAGGACAAAAATATAATTTTCTCATCAAACACAAACATCAAGGACAAGAAAGTAAATTTTTCATCAAACTCAAACTCAAACAACTATCCATACTATTAGAGTACAAATTGCGAAAGAGAAAACGGAGAGAAAATGGTGGCAAACCAAAAAACAAAAGAAATGATAGAGTCATTGAAAAAAGTAACATCTATTTTCTATCGATTTTTTTTTAATTTTTTTATTTAATGATTAATAAAGTTTTTTTATTTTTTTTGTAATTTTTTTAATTTAAAAATGTTTAAATGGGTTTAAAAAATGTTTGAAAAAAAAAAGAAACAAAAATAATAAAAAAAAAATGGTGTAGAATTTTCGGTCGCCTATCACCACTCAAAAAGCAATGCACGGCTAGCGGGGACAAACACGTAATTAACATCTTAAAACAAACTTCACTGTTCACATGCCCATATACTTTTTTATAATATCAGAGAGATATGAAAATTTAGGGTCCCACTAATTTATTACGTTGGAACATTGTTAGATGAAAACTTGACTTCATTTCCTATTAAAAAGTTAATTTTTTTTTTATTTAAATTTCATATTTATTTTTTAATTAAACACTTAAAACTTATACATTTTATGATTATAAATATTATTTCTAATCTATAATTATTTCTATTTTCACATGCGCTTGAGGGAAACATGTGACATTGTCAAGGTAGGCCGGGGAGGATTTAGGTGCATCTTTATTCAAATATATCAAATATAGGGTCCCGCAAATTTATTAGGGGATCATCATTAGACTTCAAAGTTGACATTTTTATGACATTGATTTCCTCTCAACTGCTGTCTATGATCCCTGCTACTTTCACATGGGTTTGAAGGGACGTGTTCTTGTACCTATTATCCAACTATTCTTTTTTTTCCTATCTTTTTTCTAAATCTATTAACCAACTTGTCGTGCATAAAAAAATTGATAATCTTTTTATTCTGTTTACAATATTATTGCAAAGTTTAATAAATTTACTTGCATTCTTCGATTAATAATTTTAATAAATTTGATATTGAAAAAGAAAATGAAGGCTAAATAATAAAAATAGGATGCATTTCAAACATTTAATGTTCCTAATTGTCTATTAATAGGTGTTAATTAAATTAATCTTTCTAATGTTTGCACATCCGTGTTCTATAAGACAACGACCTTAATGGATCTTCTCATAATCTCAGTACTTATATTCTCCATTGTTTTTTTTTATAATTATATTCTTGCCTATTATGATATGTGAAAAAATAAATAAATCAATATATGGGAGAATGTGAGATTTTACTAATGACCAAAAAATAGGTGCAAATATGAAAAAATTATTACAAAATTAAAAGAAACTTGGAGAACTAAGTGCCAAGTAAGATTTCTTAAAAGTCTTTAGATGTCAAATTGTCTTTATATTGAGGACATCTTAACAAAAAATATCTATTAAAGAAGGGTTCTCAAAACTTTTGGTGCATCATGCCCTAAACATAGTTCCGCTCAGCCTGCTTTAGGGTGTTGAATGGTTCATGATAAAGAAATATTCTCCTATAGGCTTTGAAATTGAAAAAAGAAAGAATTGATTTTTCTATGAGAAATGACATTTACAATTTTAGGGTGTGCAACTGTCTTTTAAAAAAATTTGATAAATTTGAGACCCATATGAAAAAATAATTTTTTTAATGTTGGACCTTAATTTTTTTCAAATAGTGTGCATGAACTCACTCATCCTAAAATTATATCTAGCAGTACTCTTTTATATATATAATTTTTTTCATTATATTTTGTTTATTAAAAATATATTAATATAACTATTTAAGGAAATTAAGCTTATCCCCTATCAAAACAAGGTTTGCTCTTAAAACTAAACCGCAGTTCCTTTTCTTCAATTAATAACGGCCCATTGCACTTTTTTTTTTTTGATAGACAGAAACTTCATTCAACTAAAACTCCAATACATCAATTGTTATCAAACCATAAAGAATGGTCAACAAAAGAAGGGATTTGCTCCCACCAAACATTAATATCCACAATGTGCCACTTGAACTTCCAGAAAATGCAGAAATAAATGCTTGATATCCTTGAGCAAATAACCAGCACTAGCATACGAGGCCTCTTGGGATTGCAACTCCTGAACCACTTTAAGACAATCAGTTTCAATGATCAATTTCGAAATGCCTAGTGGAATGCAAAGCTGAATCCCTTTCAACACAGCAATAGCCTCAATCGTTGCTGCCTCATCCACCTCTAACTCTGATTTGCTTGTAGCCATCAAAATTATTCCATCTTTATCTCTCAAAACAGCCCCTATGCCAGCTTTTCTTAGATTCGCAAAGACTGCCCCATTCACATTGAGTTTAAGAAACCATCTGGTGGAGCATGCCACTTAGTTATCTGTCGTAGTTGCTGCTCTGATGTAACAGCTTGCACATCATTAAAGCTTTGCAAAGAGATATGGCATGCTCAGCTGCTTGCAAAGGTTGTATTAGATTCTGCTCCATCTGCATTTGGTTTCATTTGTACCATGAGCTCCAACAAAGGACAAAGAACAGAGTTAACTCTCCATCACTGCCTTGCATCAGAATCCTTCGTAAAGCTTGTATAAAATTGAGAGAAGATTGAAGAATGTTGAAAAATGGGAAGAATTTCTGCCAAAAAATCTAGTTAGCAGGACAAGTTAACAAAGCATGAGTAATATCTTCCTCATTATCCAAGCAAAAACAACAAAGAGAGTCCACCTCCACCTTTCTCCTCCTAAGGTTCACAAGAGTTGGCAAAATATCCTTACAAGCTTTCCAAACAAACATTTTAACCTTCCTAGGGGCTTTCAAATGCCAAATTTTCCTCCAAAGCTTCCTATCTTGTACCTGCAGGGATGTTTCCCCTTCTCCACTAGCCTCGATGTTATGAATCAGCTGGTAGGCCCTTTTATCAGTGAACTTGCCACTTACTTTCTTGTCCCAAATCCACCTATCCACACAAGGACCTAATGATAAGTGAACCTTTAGGATCTCCTCAGCAATACTTGGATTAAAGAGAGCTCTAATAAGCTGTAAATTTTGTGTTCTGATTGTCCCATCAATTAAACTGTCCACAGTTGCTTCTTCATCAATAGCTGACCCATGACTACTATCCAATTCAGGTTGTAACAGTCTAGGACCAGGTAACCAAGGGTCCTTCCAAATCTTCACCAATTCACCATTTCCCACCCGCCACCTACATCCTTTCAGCAGCCATCTCCTTGCTTCAAAAATTTCTCGCCATGCATAGGAAGGATTATTCCCTAAAGATGCTTGGAAAAAGGTATTGTTGGGGTAATACTTGGCCTTAAAAATTCTCTGCAACAAGGAATTCTCATTTTGCAAAAGTCGCCACCCTTGCTTAGCCAATATTGACATATTGAAGAAATGTAAATCGCGAAACCCCATCCCACCTCTAAATTTGGACACACATAAATTCTTCCAACTCATCCAATGGATTTTCCTCTCATCACTCTTTTGTCCCCACCAAAACCTCACCATCATTCTTTCTAACTCTCTACATAAAGTCACAGGTACCTTAAAGCAGCTCATAGAATAAGTAGTTATAGATAAGGCAACTGCTTTAATAAGAATATCCCTCCCCCCCTTAAGAAAGCAGTTTCTCTTTCCAACTCTGTAAATTTGACCACACTCTTGTCTTAATGGCCTCAAAAGATCTAGATTTAGACCTCCCCACAAAGCTTGGTAGCCCTAAGTAATTATCATACCGTTGGAAAGTTCTAATACCCATAACCGCAACAACTCTCTCTATTTAATGGCATCTACATTTTTCGAAAAGACCATGGTTGTTTTCCCTTTATTCACCTTTTGGCCTGAAGCCATCTCATATTTTGTCAACAAGCCTTGAATAAATCTGGTTGTATCAACATCAGCCCAACAGAAAAGAATACTATCGTCAGCAAAGAGAAGGTGGGTTACCATCGGAGCCCTTCTATAGATTTTAACACCTCTCAAGTTCCTCGTCACCTCAACATCTCTCAATAATGCTATTAGGCCTTCAGTGCAAAAGAGAAAAAGGTAAGGGGATAGTAGATCCCCTTGTCTAATGCCCCTTACAGGTGTAATATGTCCATGAGCATGTCTATTTATTAACACTGAAAAAGTGACAGTTTTAATACACTCCATAATAAGGCTAACAAATCTTGGCGCAAACCCCAACTTAAGCATGATTTTCTCTAAGAAACCCCGTTCAACTCTATCATATGCTTTATTCATGTCTAATTTAATAGACATATACCCTCTTTCCATGGCGTTTATTTTGCAAGTAATTCACCATTGCACATTTAAATAGTAGAAAGATGTAGCACATAAGATGGAGATGATATTGAATTATTTGCTTGGGTGTATTAGAATTCTTACTTTTCCATTTAGGGTTACTTTTGTGGGAAATACTTTTAAAATAATTATATATTATATTTATTATTATTAATATTTTAAGATTTATTTTGAAAGTTATAAATAAGTTTGAAAAAGAGAAATTAGGAAGAGTTTATAAGTTATGGCTCATGGTTAGGGTTGTAAAGAAAACCGAAAAATTGGTTGAACCAAACCTAACCGGACTGAACCGGTTTGTAAGCAGTTCAGTGCGGTACCAATTTTTAAGAACTGAAACTGATCCTAAACTAGTTTTGTACTAATTTTCATATTTTGAAAACTGGTTTAAACCGAACCAGACTGATATATATTTATAGTTTTTTATATTATACATAATCTTTTATAACATATTATATATATTATATGCTAAATTGCTAATTAATATGATATGAAATTGTAATCTTATTCTTCAATTCTATTAATCTTATAACATAAAATTAATATAACATGTGATATAAGATAAAATTAATCTTATAATTTTTAATATAACATTTGATATAACATATAAATTTTAATCCTATAATATAAAATTAATATAACGTAAAATTCTAATTTTAAACATAAATATTAATATAAACTTACTTTTGATACATATATATATATATATATATATATATCTATATATATAAAAACACATTTTTGGCATAATAAATTATAATATATACATATATATTCTTTTTGTAAATACATTTTTACACATTTGATCATATATAATCATATAAAAAGTCTAGAACTTATATAGACTATTAAGAAAATACTATATTCGTATCTGTTAATTATTAAAAAATAATGTACTTATACTATAATATAAATAAACTAATAATTTACCATATGTAACCATAATTTTATTACTAATATAGATAATCTGTAAAAATGGAAAAACTAGACCAGACAGAAATCGAAAAAACCGGAAGTTCCAATTTCAGTAGTAAATCAGTCCGGTATCAGTTCTTAAATTTTCAAAATCTATGTATACCGGTTCGGTTCTAATAAATGTACAAAACCAGATCGAACCTTACCAGTTATACTCCTACACCAGGGGGAGGAGATTCGCACTGGGAAAAGAAACAATGAGAGGGAGGGAGAGAATTTCACGGGGCAACCAGATCAAGGTTTGAAGCATTTCTCGACCTAGCTTTGTTAGCCCTAGCTTGGGGAGGGGGGTTAGATTCACACCTTTCAAAGCTCGGGAAGAATGTCGCTCACAAATGAGAAATCCAAAATTAGCTGATAAATAGGGACATGGTTTCAGACTGGGTTTGCCACGTGAGGGGGTGTGAACTGGACTAGGAATTATGTTTTCTTTGTAGTAAAGGGGTGCCCATAGTGGGTACCCCGTCCCCCTTCCCTTGGCTAGGGTTATAAAGTGGCTTAATAACCACTTCATGAGCCTTGATGGCTGGCATGGGAGTTACACTTAGATGTTATTTATATAACTCCTCCCCCTTTTAGTTGAGGTACGTACTTATAGTACAAAAGTGAAAATCTCTCTCTCAAGTATGGTTTTCTTTAGTTCTGGCACTTAGGCTGTAGATTATATGAGTGTTGCTCTGGTCTTACCACATAGCACATTTCGCCATCGAAATGATGATTTCAGATGGACAACACCCCTGGAGAAGCCTGTGGAACAACCACATCGTTTTTAGGATTTTTCGCTCGTGGTAAACGTTTTCGCTGTACTCTAATCTAGTTTTTCTAACATCGATTGGATACACACATGCACGCACGAAGCCTCGATTATAAGTTTAGAGGGGCTAAATATTTTTAGGCTAGAATAAAGAATTGAATTGAAGCTTTTTAGGAACACCATCAACAAGTGATACAAAAAATAAATCTCAAAATTTCATTCTTCCATTAATTTCGAAAACTTTACGTTTATGCTTGTCATATATTGCAATTAAAAGAAAGAGGCTAAACTTTGTAAACGAGTTATATATGAATTATAAAAAAGAGAAAATTATATGGGAAGGACAAACTAAGTTTTGGGTTTTCTAAATAATGTATAACATAAATTATATTAAAAGATTTTAAGTAGTACATGAATTACATACTTGTGTAGCTAGCTGTTCAACCAAATGTGGAACTTTTTCATTAAATATTTTTCATTAAGATAATTATAAATTTTAAAAGAAAAATAATAGAATATCAAATTATAATTTTTAAATTAAATTAAATATAAAAAAAAATTGAAGACCAAAAACTAGTTTAATGATGACAAAAGAGTCAACTTACAAAAGTAAGGACAACATACATTTCTTAATTTTTTATGAGGAAAATTGTCAACAGTTAAAATGAAAACATACAACCAAAGCAACTAGTGAAATATTTTCTTCAAGCCTTGGGGGCCAGGCCCCCCCTCCCCTCCGTTCGGTTGTGTGTGTATATATATACTAGTAGAAGTAGCTACGTGCCTAGGCAAGTATGCCCAGTTGAATGATTTTTATGTTTTTTTTTTTTATTATTATTAACAAGTCACCTCTCCAGTAGCACTGAAGCTAAACATGTTATATGGGTGACCATATCTAACCAATAATAACAAGAAAACAAAAGGTAAATTTTATTTGAATTAAACAATGATCAAAAGTAATGATGATGAAAGTATTAGCAGAGATAAAAGTTTTTATTTATTTATTTATATTTTATGTCAAAACGACCTGAGCAAAAGTAAACCAGCGCTAAAGGCGCTTTAAATATTCAATAAAGTTTTGCTCATGATTAATGATATTGTCGTTTTGTCTTTTTTTTTTTTTTCCAATTAACTTTTGGATTGAAAAATTAAAATTAAAGATAAAGTGAGGGACAAGGATCCTCAACAAAATCTTTATCCTGGGAGACAATTTTATGCGTTCCTTTGCCAGCCAAGTAACTTATTCGAATAATATTTCCGATTTGATTCTATTACGACAAATTTTCATAAGTACATAAGATATTAGTAGTCATACTAATATCAATTATAGTTATACTTATATTAATATAGTTATATTAAATCACTATAATTAATAGATTTCGGATCATCTATCCGTGCAAAAATTAAGCAGCATTTGAAGTCGGAAAACTATAAACCAATCAAGCGAGACCCAACAAATGTTGCGAATCCAAACGGCTCAAATTTTAAATCCTTATCTAAAGAATCATTACTTTTTTCATAAATCGACATGTTATCCTTATCTAAAGGAGTAAGAAGTCTCGAGACCCAAGTAGCTCCAGATTTTGCATCATTTATCGGGTTTCGGGTTTTACAAGCTTCAGGTTTTATGGTTTTTTTTTTTTTATCCTCAATCCAAGTACCTAACCCCCCTTGGACCAAAACCGACCATCAAGATGATTGAGGCCATGAAAAAACTTACCAGCCTCGGACCTTACTTTGGGATGGCCAGCACAGGCTGAGATCAGTTCAATGGAAGATGTCGACTGGGAGGAAGACGTCAGTCCCCGTACTTCTCTGCCTCATTCAGAGGCAATCATAGAGATGACAAGGCACCTGAGGAGAATGTTGGCTCCAGTAAGGCTCATTTTCCCTTTCATCCGTTTTTGTTTGCATGTGCTTTGTTCCGCATGCATCAGATTCTAACTTTATCGTTCTTGTGTAGAACGTTGATGCCTTGGCATCTTGGATCGTGGAGGGTAAGGCCAGTCTGGAGCAGGCTGATGGCTACGCCCGATCTTTGGAGGCTGACCTTGATTCTCTTCGTGAGGAATCATCCATACTTCAGTCTGAACTTCTCCGTGTTGAGAGTCTCCACGCCCGAGACAGCTTTGCTCTGCATGCGACTAATCTGGAGAGGGCTACCACTCTGGCAGAGGCCCTACGTCTTCAGGGGATGTTGGACTCCCCTGAGCGTTCCTGGGTTGATGCTGAAATGAAGTCCAAGGAGGCAATTGCTGTTTTTGTGGCGCCCCCGACCCCCATGTAAGGAAAACTCGGGAATCGAGACACCCAGATGATGACAACACGGTCACGCATCCCAAAGATAGTACCAAGTGTGTGTACATGCAACAGTATACAACAAAAGTCGCAGCGGATAATTAAGATAAATCAACTAAGTACCAGAATTTTAATACAAATTTACATAAGTAAAACATTTAAAAAGACGTTATACAGTTATCCCAAAATAAAATATAATACAAGTCCAATACATGAACGAGTGATCCCAGATAACTCCTCTGGAGGAGCCGAATCCTCACGCTCGCCTTCAGCATCATCTGCATCGAAATCTGCATTACCATAAACGGTACCGCATATAAATATAATCCAAACAACCCTCGAGAATAAAAATGCATTAATGCCACCAACAATAATGCATGCATATGATGAAATATGCATTATGCCCAAAACATCATTTTCTCCTAAAATGAATATTTTCCAACACACGCCAAAATCCCATTTTGGCCCAAAAAATAATAATCCATCATTTTCCCAGAAAATGACCCACACAAAATCCTTTTATCCAACACACGCTATTTTTTCAAAATATAGCCCATTAATCCATTATTACCATATGCACCATGATCTCCGCTAGGGACCATTCGCACGTCCTGGCTTCGTAGCGATGCCTAGTTCCGCGCCCAGCGTGTTCATGACCAAGCATCCTTTACACAATGAGCGATGCCCAGTTCCGCGCCCAGCGCGTTCATGGTCAAGCATCCTCTAGCCCCCGCCAGTAGAGGGGCCACAAAGTCGGCACGAAAGTTTTACCATCTCGTCCGATCCCGTTGTCGCCCAGCGACAACCCAGGGACGTCACTCAGTATATTCCGCTCCCGAGTGACCAAAGGAGCTCCACCGAGATAATGCCCCATCTCGGCTTGGGGTCATGATATACACGCACCCAAAATCCATTTCTCACATGAAAATCCAGTTTTCATAAAATACACATGAGCATGAATGCAATTACACGAAAACTCAGTTTTCATTTACAAACATGAACATGCGTGCAAATATGCCATGTACATGAAACGACACAATATCCAACAACCAGCAAATCACAACACACAACTCCATTCTCCAATCCATCCGACTCCTTTATTCCTCGGACTCAGTCCGGCACAACCAACCAGATCACAATGAAAATGAATTAGTACAAAAATACATTTAAATCATGAAAGTTCTTTGAAAAAATACTTACAGTGCTATAATATAATTTCTGAAAGATCACGGAGGTGTAAAAGGAGCCGACACAACAACGTGACAGTGCAAAATGCACTGTGGCCGTGGGTCTCAAAATGCAAGATTTCGAACAGAGACAAACGAAGACTCAAGATTGCTAGGAAATGGCTTAGGGATATCGGTGAAGCTAATGGTGATGGTGGTTGGCCGTGGGTGGTGACGTAGAGGGTGGTTGAAGGCTAAAATGCCCAAATTGAAAATGTTGATGAATGTGTTTCACCGGTAGCAGATCGAAGCTAAGGATGGGTGCATTGGGTTGCTAAAAGGTCAAGGAAGATGTGGTGAAGAAATGATGGTCGGAGGTGGCGCGACAGCGGCGCTGGAGCAAATGGAGGCCGCGGCTTTAAGCTGTTCTTGAGAGCTCACGGCGGCGTGAGAGGGGCTGGGATTGAAGGGAGGTGGTCGCCTGTAACAACCCGATCCTAAGATTAGGATATAAGATAAGTTCTCTGTATTTATTTTCATATAGCTATAAATATTTTATTATTATTATTATTATTATTATTATTATTATTATTATTATTATTATTATTATTATTATTATTATTATTATTATTATTTTATCAGATTTTATATTATTAATAAAGTGTAATTTTAATAGATTTATTATCGTATCGTTATTATTATTACTATTCATATTTTATTGTTATTAGGATAACTTATACTTTTAACTTCCACGATTTTCCCTCCTCTCCACCTCGCACGTCTCCAATCTCATGCGCATGCACGTCTCTTTTCTCTAGGGTTTTTACCAGTTGCTCCCTATATATATGCGTTACACACTTCACGCAACACAGAGAAGGAAAACTCATGCACTCGTCAAAAACTTCCCCACGTCTCAGCTCTGTTCTACGCTCCTCAAAACAGAGCACCCAAACTAGGTGTTGCCGCAAGGTTGCACCGAGAACCATAGAGTAGCCCAGCTTTGAACCCACACGGCACCACCACCACCACCACTTTCAGATCACGTCGACGCCACTACCGGCCACCTTAGAAGATATTAGACCACCCACAGCCACCAAAGCATGCCGCAGCAGCGACGGACGTGAAGGCCGAAGCCTCTGTTTTTTTATTCCACTGTAGCCACCTAAAGGGACATCGAACCACCTCCTGGCCACCACAGAAAGAGCCGACCAGCCCAACCCCATCGTACCCACTCCCTTCCGCTCTCGTTTTCTCTCTCGGCGTCGCACCTCCCTGCCCAGAGGACCACCCTGTCGCGCCGCCGTGCCCCCTGCCAGCCACCCAGAGCCGCCGCACGTCAACTCTTCTCTCGGTAAGCTCCATCGCAGAACTCTCTCTCTCTCTCTCTCAAACTCTCTGTTTCCCTCTTAAGCCCGTGTGTTGAAACCCGTGAATTTTTTGGTGGGCCCTTGGGCCTTAGGCCCTTGTATGCGTGTGATAGCTTTTGTTGTTGGGCCAGGTTATATGCTTTAACAGAAACTATTTTAGTTATGTTTAAATTGCGCTTGATCTTATTTTATTTTAACAACAGTTTTAATAAATTTTATTGGGCTTAATATCTTAAAAGTCAGTTTTTCTTAAATAAATATATTAATCAAATACTATTTTTTATAAGGATGTTTTGCGAGTATTTAGTTAATATTTCCTTTGTTGATTTAGTAGGATTTAATAAAATTATTATGTTAAGAATTTAATAAAATTATTATGTTAAGAAAGGAAACTTGTTTTAAGAATTCAAGTTTTATGACTTATTTTAAAATAGCCCTAGTATTCTACTAATTTATAATATATTATTAGTATTTAAGTAATTTAGATACCAGGATTTATTGAATTGTTTAACACTATCTTTTAGATTGTAGATTTAATTAAGTAGGATATTAGTACTTATGTGATTCCAAACCAATTTAGTGATAGTTATTATTTAATATAGGTCTCAAGTTACGAAGTGTTATTCAAGAAGACACGTAGCGAGGTAAGTAATTTGATCACAAGTTTAGGATCATCACAGTTCAGTTTATAGATAATTAGTATTCAAGCCAGTTCATTTCTAGCCATTATTTATGAACCACTCATGTCATATGCAAACATGTCATCCAGTATATCATACGATCATGTCATTCCGCATCATGTTCAGATTCAGAAATTATAATTATGTATGTATTATGTCATGCATCTCATGTGTATAAGACACGTAAGCTATCTTAAATTCAAGTGAAAGATCAGATCAGATCAGTTAATTAGATGGTCATTCAGATGCGTGGTACCAATGCAGTTCAGTTTCAGGGTGGATGTGCAAGCCACGAACTCAGTCGTGGTCCACCATAGTATGCCAGAATACTATCAGCGGCTCCCCTTGCTGCAGCGGGACGTGGGGTCGGTGCACAACCTCGCACACAGGGTTAAGTGTGTTGGCCAGTCAGATAAATCAGATCAGTCAGATAAATCAGTCAGTTAATTCAGTTAAACAGTCATGCATAACAGAAGCATCAGTATGAATAATCATGATTTTTAAACTCTCAGCATGAGAGTTTTTATGAAAACCTTATATTTAGTATGTTTACGTTGTGATGGATTCCTTGCTGAGTCTTCGACTCATTTTTGTTTATTTTCATGTTTTAAACCACCCAGGTGATGATGATGAATACGAGCAGGCAAGCCAGGAGTAGAAGGAGCATAAAATTTTTGTTCAGAATTTCTAAAATAAAACATATTTTTATGACATGAGTTTGGTTCAGTTTATTTCATTTAATATTTTTGGAGGACTTTTAATTAGACCTTTTCTACAAAATAAATTGCTGATTTCATTTATGAAATTTGAGATCTCTTGCCGGATTTTATTTTTATGAAAAGTACGTGACACTCCTAGCCTACGGGAAAGGGGTGTTACAATTTGGTATCAGAGCCAGGTTGAGACCTGTAGACTTTTTGAAAAAAAAACTAATAAAAAATAAATAAAAATTCTAAAGAAAAATTACGTTACCTAGGATGCTCCTAGCCTGCTCGTGAGTAATCAAGGTTTGTTTTTATGTAGAGTTGAATACTTTATAGTTTTTACTAGTCAGAACCATCATTGTAGTTATTATTTATGTCAGTATCGAAATATTAGTTAATGGTTACTATAGATTATGGCACGACTCTAGAAATTTCATGTCACATGGATATCTAGAATTTATTATTATTGTTATTATTATCTCATAGTTATTATTATTATTGTTGTTTTAATTTTTCAAGACACTAGTTATGAGTTAACTTAGAATATGACACTTAGCACCAGAAACTTTTTGTAGCAAAGATACTTAGGATTTTATAGATATTACGTGTACTGTGGGTTATGTGAAGTTGGGAAACTTTTACTTTTAAGATTGATACTGTATGTAGCTCAGGAGAGTGAATGGAGATGACTTATATTTGATGAAGTTTTATTTAAGGAAATTAGGGAATGTTGTTAGTAGATTTTGGAGTTATGACATAGACTTACATATGGTGCTTTGTATTTCGCAATGTTTGATGGAAGGTGTATTATAGGTGATATGATTCTCTAGCCTAGCACGAATAGTGGACAAAAGATTTTAGTAAAAATCTCATGTGTCGAGGAGTTAGGTAATAATAGAGCTATTGGAAGAATTTGTGAAGTCAATATATTTTTGAGATACGAAAATTTAAGGTTTACGAGTAGAAGATGATTTAAGTATATGTATGGCTTAGACATGCACATTAAAGTTTTAATGTTTAGGTCGGCATTATTAGAGAATAGCAACAGATGTCGAGGTTTGATCTGGAAGTTTATTGATGTTGTTATGCTTATAATTGGAGATGCAGGCCCATAACCATAGGCATATGATCATTGTGATATTTCATTTTTTTAGAATTTTAAGAATCGAGATATTTAGAGACTCCGAACTTGGAAAGTTGCTGTTTATCTGAGGTTATTAATATATGAGGAGATTTTATTTATTATTTTATGAGGAGACGATTACTATTAGTTGGAGAAAGATAATAGTTTGAGTGATATTATTAATAGGTTTTTGATTAATCCTGTTGTCCAGGTATACATATTAGGTTTGTATTGTACTTCTAAAGCACGTGACCATTGACAATAAGTGCACGTGTAAAAGAATTAGGGGAATATGCGACATTTAGGAATGAATAATTGAGGTTTCAAATTTTGAAATGTTAGGCTCGACTAAATAATCGATGATCTAAAATAGAAACATGAAAAGAATGTGATGGACAAGTATGTAGGTTGCTTGAGGTATTAGCAAATTCCGAGGACGGAATTTTTATAAGGAGGAGAGTTTGTAACAACCCGATCCTAAGATTATGATATAAGATAAGTTCTCTATATTTATTTTCATATAGCTATAAATATTTTATTATTATTAGTATGATTATTATTATTATTATTATTATTATTATTATTATTATTATTATTATTATTATTATTATTATTATTATTATTATTATTATTATTTTATCAGATTTCATATTATTAATAAAGTGTAATTTTAATAGATTTATTATCGTATCATTATTATTATTACTATTCTTATTTTATTGTTATTAGGATAACTTATACTTTTAACTTCCACGATTTTCCCTCCTCTCCACCCCGCACATCTCTAATCTCATGCGCATGCACGTCTCTTTTCTCTAGGGTTTTTACCAGTTGCTCCCTATATATATGCGTTACACACTTCACGCATGAAAAGAAGGAAAACTCATGCACTCGTCAAAAACTTCCCCACGTCTCAGCTCTGTTCTACGCTCACTCAAAACAGAGCACCCAAACTAGGTGTTGTCGCAAGGTTGCACTGAGAACCATAGAGTAGCCCAGCTTCGAACCCACACGACACCACCACCACCACTTTCAGATCACGTCGACGCCACTACCGGCCACCTTAGAAGATATCGGACCACCCTCAGCCGCCAAAGCATGCCGCAGCAGCGACGGACGTGAAGGCCGAAGCCTCTGTTTTTTTATTCCACTGTAGCCACCTAGAGGGACGTCGAACCACCTCCTGGCCACCACAAAAAGAGCCGAGCAGCCCAACCCCGTCCTACCCACTCCCTTCCGCTCTCATTTTCTCTCTCAGCGTCGCACCTCCCTGCCCAGAGGACCACCCTGTCGTGCTGCCGTGCCCCCCGCCAGCCACCCAGAGCCGCCGCACGTCAACTCTTCTCTCGGTAAGCTCCATCGCAGAACTCTCTCTCTCTCTCTCAAACTCTCTGTTTCCCTCTTAAGTCCGTGTGTTGAAACCCGTTAGTTTTTGGGTGGGCCCTTGGGCCTTAGGCCCTTGTATGCGTGTGATAGCTTTTGTTGTTAGGCCAGGTTATATGCTTTGACATAAACTATTTTAGTTATGTTTAAATGGGCTTGTATTTTAAATTGGGCTTGATCTTATTTTATTTTAACAACAGTTTTTAATAAATTTTATTGGGCTTAATAGCTTAAAAGTCAGTTTTTCTTAAATAAATATATTAATCAAATACTATTTTTTATAAGGATGTTTTGCGAGTATTTAGTTAATATTTCCTTTGTTGATTTAGTAGGATTTAATAAAATTATTATGTTAAGAATTTAATAAAATTATTATGTTAAGAAAGGAAACTTGTTTTAAGAATTCAAGTTTTATGACTTATTTTAAAATAGCCCTAGTATTCTACTAATTTATAATATATTATTAGTATTTAAGTAATTTAGATACCAGGATTTATTGAATTGTTTAACACTATCTTTTAGATTATAGATTTAATTAAGTAGGATATTAGTACTTATGTGATTCCAAACCAATTTAGTGATAGTTATTATTTCATATAGGTCTCAAGTTGCGAAGTGTTATTCAAGAAGACACGCAGCGAGGTAAGTAATTTGATCACAAGTTTAGAATCATCACAGTTCAGTTTATAGATAATTAGTATTCAAGCCAGTTCATTTCCAGCCATTATTTATGAACCACTCATGTCATATGCAAACATGTCATCCAGCATAGCATACGATCATGTCATTCCGCATCATGTTCAGATTCAGAAATTATAATTATATATGTATTATGTCATGCATCTCATGTGTATAAGACAAGTAAGCCATCTTAATTTGAAGGGAAAGATAAGATCAGATTAGTTAATTAGATGGCCATTCAGATGCATGGTACCAATGCAGTTTAGTTTCAGGGTGGATGTGCAAGCCACGAACTCAGTCGTGGTCCACCATAATATGCCAGAATACTATCAGCAGCTCCCCTTGCTGCAGCGGGACGTGGGGTTGGTGCACAATCTCGCACACAGGGTTAAGTGTGTTGGCCAGTTAGATAAATCAGATCAATCAGATAAATCAGACCAGTCAGATTAATCAGTCAGATCAGTCAGTTAATTCAGTTAAACAGTCATGCATAGCACAAGCATCAGTATGAATAGTCATAATTTTTAAACTCTCAGCATGAAAGTTTTTATGAAAACCTTATATTTAGTATGTTTACGTTGTGATGGATTCCTTGCTGAGTCTTCGACTCATTTTTGTTTATTTTCATGTTTTAAACCACCCAGATGATGATGATGAATACGAGCAGGCAGGCCAGGAGTAGAAGGAGCACAAAATTTTTGTTCAGACTTTCTAAAATAAAACATGTTTTTATGACATGAGTTTCGTTCAGTTTTTTTCATTTAATGTTTTTGGAAGACTTTTTATTAGACATTTTCTACAAAATAAATTGCTGATTTCATTTATGAAATTTAAGATTTTTTGCCGGATTTTATTTTTATGAAAAGTACATGACACTCCTAGCCTACTGGAAGGGGGTGTTACATCGCCGGCCGGTGAGGAAGAGAATGGGAGGGGCGGTGAAGTGCACGGCGGCGCATGGTAGCAGGGCTGGAGGAAGAAGAAAATGCACGGGGAGAGAGGGCAGGGACGTCATGCGCGGGAGAGAAGTAGGAAGAAAAAAGAAAATGGGGAGAAAGAAAGGAAGAAGAAAAGAAAAAAAAGGAAAAAGAAAAGTGAGGGAAAGAAATGAGGTCCAATCCTCATATCTTGGATGACAAAAATTATCCAACGAAAAATATTTCTAAACAGCAAGTTAAATAAATTAATTTAAACGTAGTAATTAAATGAAAATGAAATAATTAAACCCAACAATAAACTAATTTAAAATAAAGAGTAATTTAAATGCATAAAAATAATTAATATTAAGAAAGCACGCCAAAATAATTTTTACAAAATAAAAATCATAGAAATAAACCAACGAAAAATCCGATAAACTTAAAACAAGGGAACCAATATTTAAATTAATAAAAATTAACCATTCAATTAAAAATACACTAAAATATGGGGTGTTACAGTTTTGGCTTCCTCTAAGAAAGAGTGCAAGAGGGTGGCCAAGGAGTTGGCTCAAAGGAAAAAGGCGTTCTGGAATGAGAGCCATGAGAAGGACACTAGGATCAACGAGCTGCAATGGGAGTTGGTTGAGGCTCAGGCCCCCTTTGATAGGTATAAGAAGGAGTGTGCTAATGTTGACGCCTGCCAAGATAAGAATCTGGCAAGTTTGGTGAGGATGTCTCGGGAGGTGAACGAGCCAAAGGAGGCGCAAGGAAGATTAGATGCTGAGCTAACTGCTGCGAACAACGAGATTGTCCGCCTGCATCCCCAACTCTCCGCCACCCGAACTGTCCGGGATAGGGCCTTTGCATATGGGTATGGTGTAGGGTTGGTGTGTTTGAAGATGCATCTGCTGGCCAACCCTTAGGCTGACCTGAGGAGTCTCAACTTGAAAAACTTCCAGCCTAACGCCACTGCCTGTCAATATGCTGATACCATTGGTCAGGACATAATGCCAGACGCTTTCCCTCGTCCTACACCTCTACCTCAAAAGTAATGACTATGTAATAACGGTTTATTCCACATACAACTGTTGGATTCTACATACAGCTGTTGCACATAATGTTAAAATAAAATAACTATATTATCCACATGAATTAAAGAAAGGAAATTGCTAGGCCGGCCCTGAGAGTTCTGTTCATAAGTGCATTTTATTTATTTGTTTTTTGTATGTTATTTATTTGTTTTTTTTAAATCATTTTAAATATTTTAAAAAAAATTACAAATTCTTTAAAAATAATTTTTTAACTAATAAAAAATATAGAATTATCATTTACTTCGGACTATACATGTGGATGCTTTAACTGATAGTATCAGCAATTAAACAAAAACAAAAGCTGTCAATCACATAATTAACACCTCTGTCATTCCTTGGTCTTTGACAGCATATATAAAAAATAGTAAAGAATGATCTAATTAAATAAAAAATAATGCATCTATAATTATCACATTCTAAGTGGGGAATATATTCATGATTGCTGCTTTGGATATAATGTGATCTGCTAATATATATGCTGAGAAAAAAAAAAGATGATTTTTTAAACGAAAATACTATTTTTACAGGAATTTTTTAACGAAAATTTCTATCGAATTGTATTTTTTTAAATTTTTTTTACTTAATAATTAGGAAAGTGTTTTTAAATAAATTTGTGATTTTTTTATATTTTTTAAAAATATTTAAAGTGTTTAAAAAAAATTAAAAAAAAAAGAAAAAAAAAAGTTTTGCGTGTCGGTGAGGATTGAGAATCCTATGTGGCTGTAGCAGGTTACTTTTTTAAAATATCAACAGCCACGTACTACCTGTGACTGACAGACTGCCATTATTATTATTACAGTACAGACACGCTTCCAATCTCAAAACTCGATCTGCAGTGTATGGATATCTTATAATATTAATATATATTTTTAGATGATTTTTAAAACTGACCGCTCTTTTATACCGCTGGGCTAAATTGATTTTTTATTTTTATATTATTTTTATCATTTTAAAATATTTTAAAAAAATATAAAAAAATATCAATACACTAATAATTACTTTCTTCGTTATCAAGTAAAGAAATTTAAAAAAAAAATTAAAATACATAAAATATCAAAATAAAAGATAAATAAAATAAGTAAAGTAACATTTTTCTTTTTAAAATACAAACAGCCCATACATAAGTAGAATTACTCTTTGTATTAACACTGCCCGCGACTGACAAGTAGTTTTAAGCAATGTTTTGAATATCGTACCGGACGTTGTACTGGTCAAAATATTAGAACGAAATATTTCAGTATCGATACCGTTTTGGGATAGCGTTACGAGATAACGTTTAGAGATAACGTTTCAGGATAGTCGATATATAAATAAATTATATATATAAATATATATAAAAATTATATTCCAAAATAATAGTCTATATATAAATAAATTATATATAAATACATATATATATAAATTATAAATAGTCTAGTCTGAATTGAGAGTTAAAAAATAAGTTTGTAGTTTAAAAAAATGAAAAAAAAAATACAGGCTGAAATATCGGTCGGTATCGATCGAAATATAGGCCGGTATAGGCCGAAATTAAGGCCGGTCAGCCGGTATTTTGGCCGGTACGGAACAGGTATAGTACTTGTATCGGCCGGATGTCCGAAAAGAAAAATTTCGACCGTACCGGTCGGTACGGTATGAAATTTAAAACACTAGTTTTAAGGTCGAAATTTGTAGACGAAAAAATGGATTAAAAAATAATTTTTTTATATGAATCTCAGATTTATTTATTTTTAAATAGAATTAATTTCTAATTTTATAAAAAAAATATTTTAATTTTCTAGCAGTTATTAATTTCTCATTATTTATTTCTTTAACTTTCCTACACATAAGTTTTGCATAATTTTATGGAAAAAATTTTAACTACACAAAAATAAATCCAATGTGACTTGATTTGATAGTCAAATTATAAAGTTAATTTTTTAATAAAATATATCTAATTGATTCTATAAAATTAAATTTATTTTATGTAATCTATTTATATCTGATAAATCCTCTAATATTAATATTTTTCAAGTAAAGAGAAAATACTATTAATCTTATTATAGCTATTAATTCATTACTTATCTTTTTTACTCTATTACTGTTTAAAAGAGTTATTACAAAACTCATTAATTCTTAAGATTCAAATAAAACAAAAGTTGCAAGACTTTGAGAGATGGGGAAGAGTGTGAATAACAAGTCCTGCTACAGGCAGGCACAATGTCGTGCTTGCGCGCGGACGGTACTGACGTGGCATTTTGCCACGTCAGCAATTAAATATTAAATTAAAAAAAATCAAAACTGAGAACGTAAACGAACGAGCGGGAGAAAGTGAGAAAGATTTTGGGGAAAAAAATTCGCGAACCAACGCCAAACCAAAACTCACCAGTATTTACGTTCCATCTGCCGTCTGTGGAAGGGGATCTGCCGTGCGTGACCATCTGCCGTGAGTCTCCACCGTGAGTGAGCATTTACGTTCCATCCCATCTGCCGTCTGTGGAAGAAACGGCCAGTTCTGGAAATCTATAGTACATTTGAAACTGGTAATTCTGGAAATCTAGTTCTTGCAATCCATTTCCATCAAGTTATTTGTTGTTTGGAAAAAATGGAAAAAAGAAACTGATTTTATTAAGAATATTCTAGTTTTTTAGTCTATTTTTTCTTATTGTTAAGTTTTAATAGGAAAGTTACATACGTCCTGCATCTTGCATCTGAAAGGTACACAGTTGGTTCGAGATGAACATTTGCATCAATTTACTTGTTGTTTGGAAAAAATGGAAAAAAGAAACTGATTTTATTAAGAATACTTCTGCTTTTTTAGTATATTTTTTCTTATTGTTAAGTTTTAATAAGAAAGTTAGCATACGTCCTGCATCTTGCATTTGAAAGGGAGATTTTTGTTCGAGATTAGCATTTGCATCAATTTACTTGTTGTTTGGAAAAAATGAAAAGAAGAAACTGATTTTATTAAGAATATTCTGGTTTTTAGTCTATTTTTTCTTCTTGTTAATTTTTAATAGGAAAGTTAGCGTTGTCCTACATCTTGCATCTGAGAGGGAGATTTTTGTTCGAGATTAACATTTACATTCAGTTTGAAAAAGTGCCTATTTTGATTGTAAAGATTTGCATTCAGTTTGTGTCAAAATATGTTGAGTCCAAAATATAGTAAAAAGTACCGTGAATATATATAAGTGCCCAACTAAAAGATTTCAATATAATATTGTAGGTGCGTGGCATCTTGTTTTCATCGTTGAGATAGATGGAGAAAGAGAAAGAAGATGCATCCCGCATAACAGTTCCTATCACCAATCCATCAATCCAGGTATTGTAAACATCTTTCAACAGTTGGTGTGTGTTTATTTTATGTGTAGTCCTTGTCCAGTTGGGTTGATTAACATTATGTTGCTATATGTTAGGACAACATATCAAGACCACTGTATCCAACTTTTTCAAATTACATGCCAAGTTACTACGATCCAATGTCTCATGCGTGGTTACCACCTTTTGTGCCTCCTCCAAATGCCAACCCATATCTATGGAGCAACCAGGTAATCATTTTTTAGAGTATGTCTTTGTAGTTAATGTTGTACTTGAATATTTGGTCTAACTATTTATGTTCAATTTTTGTTGGAGAACTGCAGCAACACCCATGGAGCTCTACTGCCGCTGCAACGTCAAGTACTACTGCCCTAAGTAGTTCTGCTGCCTTGTATAGTTCTGCCATGCCAATGATGGGACCTCCTCCAAATGCGTACCCATATCCATGGAACAACCAGGTAATCATTTTTTAGAGTATGCATTTGTAGTTAATGTTGTACTTGAATATTTGGTATAACTATTTATGTTTACATTTTATTTGGAAAACTGCAGCAACACCCATGGATCTCTACTTCTACTCCCATGTCTAGTTCTGCAAGTAGTGTCAGCTCTAGTGTAGCTGCGAGTTCTAGTGTACAGAGCAGCGCTAGCGTCGCTTCTAGCTCTTGTTCAGCTTTACCAGCATTTGTTCCTCCAACTTCTACCAACCCATATCCATTTGACAGTGTGGTGATGTTTTTGATTCTCCACATGCAGTTTCTTTTACATTATCTAGAACATACTTTTTCATGCCATACTTTTTTCTCCTAATTTACAGGAAAATAAAGTGCAACAAAGTAACTCTATTGAAGAAATTAGTGAGGCCACATCAGACTCAATAGAAGTTGAAGCGCAATCTACTGCCTCTTTGGGTAATACAGCTGATACCAAAGAGGCTAGCACTGATGGGGGTGATACCACTGAGGAGCCAAAGCCAGGGATGACTTTTGAGTCGGAGAATGAGTTGATTAATTACTATAAACATTACGGAAAACGATGTGGTTTTGGCGTAATGACACAAAGGAGTAAAAGGGAGAAAGATGGGACTGTGAAATATGTCACTGTGGGATGTGCTCGGGGTGGCAATGCACGAAATAGGGCGTCAAACGTCTCCAAGCCTCGGCCAACAAGCAAGACAGACTGCAAGGCAAGGATGAATGTCATGTTAAAGGATGGGAAGCTGTGTGTCACATCCGTATTTAACACACACAATCATGGGCTTAGTCCAAGAAAATCCAGATTTTTCAGATGCAACAGAGAAGTTAATGAGTCTGTTAAGAGGGTGTTGGATACTAATGATGAGGCTGGTATACGGATGAATAAAAGTTTCCATGCTCTTGTGACTGAGGCGGGGGGGGTTGAGAACGTACCATTTGGAGAAAAAGATTGTCGTAATTATATTGACAAGGCACGACACTTGCGCCTTGGTAAAGGTGGTGCTCAAGCGCTGTTTGAGTATTTTAGAAAGATGCAATTCAAGAATGATGGTTTTTTCAGCCTCATGGAATTGGATGATGATGATAGACTGAAAAGTGTATTTTGGGCGGACGCCCGTAGTAGAGGGGCCTACAACTACTTTGGAGATGTAATAACATTCGATACCACATACCTGACAAATAGGTATGGAATGCCATTTGCTCCTTTTGTGGGTGTAAACCATCATGGACAGTCAATCCTTTTGGGTGCAGGCCTTATTTCAAGTGAGGATACAGAATCGTTTGTTTGGTTATTTAAAACTTGGCTTGATTGCATGGATGGAAAAGCGCCGAATACTATCATAACAGATCAAGATCGCGCAATGAAAAATGCGATAGCTATTGTCTTTCCCAACACGCGGCATAGATATTGCTTGTGGCACATATTGCGAAAGGTGCCTGAGAAGCTTGATTCCCATGCTCAATACAAATGTGGCCTGAAAATTAAGTTACTATCTTGTGTCTATGACTCTCTTACAATCGAGAAGTTTGAGAATTCTTGGAACAGCCTGAAGGATACTTTCAATTTACATGAAAATGCATGGTTGCAAAACTTATATGCGGAAAGAGAGTTTTGGGTGCCAGTATATTTAAAGAACTCGTTTAATGAGTACAACTCAACGTAGTGAGAGTATGAATGCTTTCTTTGATGGTTACGTGCATGCCAGGACAAACCTTAAAGAGTTTGTTGATCAGTTCGACAATGCATTGAAGAAAAAAATTGAGAACGAAAACCAAGCTGACTTCAATTCATTTAACTTTACGGTTCCTTGCATATCACACTTGGCTTTTGAGAAGAAGTTTCAAGATGTATACACAAATTTAAAATTTAGGGAGGTTCAACAAGAGATAATGGGAATGATATATTGTCATTGTCGTTTCGAGAAAATGGATGGAGTAATCGCAACTTACTCGGTCGATGATCAAGTTAAGGCTGAAGATTTCATCAAGGAGGTTACGTACACTCTTTACTTTAATGAGACCGAATGTGAGGCGAAGTGTGTTTGTGGGTTGTTTGAGATGCGAGGGATCATTTGTAGACATATTCTTGCCATCTTTTTAGCTAAGAAAGTTCGTGAGTTGCCGGAAAAGTACATATTGGACCGGTGGAGAAAAGACATAAAACGTAAGTATACGTTTATTTCGAGAAGTTATGACATTGCTGATCAGAGACCCGAAACTGTTAGGTATAAACGTATATTGAAAACTTTCAATGAGGTAGTAACAAATGCAGTTTCGTGCGATGGGCATACTGAGGAAATGATTTCGAAGTTATATGCGATGAATGAGGTATGGCGCACTTCGAACCCCAAGGACATAGATTCTAATGTTGGAGGAAGTACCGTGAATGCAGCCACAGAAGGAAGTTCCAAAAAGGTGCTAA
>QEOW01001931.1:202868-259719 GCA_003123825.1 Juglans hindsii
AGCCAAGCAGCTTCTTGTAGCAAGACTTTATAGATCCATTATACCTACTTATGTTGTGTGTTAATGGTGGTGATTTGTTGGAATTAGTGTTGGATGTGGTTTGTATGCATTTGTGTGTTAGGGGTAATTTGCGTGTTGGTATTGGTATGTTGGAGTAAGTATGTTATGTATTAGTGGTGCAAATATACGTTTTGTATCGTATCTTAGTATTTGAACCCACGTTTTGCACATTTTGTATCCAAATATAGTATTTATGCCCCTGTGAGTTTGTATCCAAGTATTCAATTTATGTGGCATTAGTTTATGAGTTGAGATTATACTGTATTTGATATTGCTTCTTATGTCCAAGTGAAAAAAAGGTAATCAATAAACCTGTAATTTAGTCTTGTCAAATATTCTGACAAAATGATATCAGGCTGGTAAGTTATTTTCATGCCATATATATACTCTTTTAATAAGCATTGTCACGTTAAAACATACTAAAGTCTCGAGATTGAAGATCAAATACAAATCAGATTAAAGTCTCAAATATATATATTTTTAAGTCTCGACTTACAAACGCTAAGTTTTCTTCAAATACAGATACAAAGTTGTCAACCCAGTGATAGTATCAAATACAAGTAAATAATTATGGCTATTAGCCAAAATACACGAAATAGTTTGCGTGCATGCCGCATGTCGGCTTCTTAAATGCGAAACTCGGCTTGATGATTATGGAGTGCCAACTCCCTCTTCTCAATCTCTTTTTCTCTCTTTTTAAGCTCTTCATCTTTTCTTAATACTTCTGCTTCTCTCTTTTTCAGTTCTTCATCTTTCCTTAATTCTGCTTCTCTCTTTTTAAGTTCTTCATCTTTCCTTAATAATTCCGCTTCTCTTTACAAAGTCTTGCTCTTTGTATTCACTACTATCTGACCACTTGAAAAACTTGCAATGCGGTAACCCCTGATTATACATAAATAAATGTAGACGTATGTCTGACGTCAAAATTTTGAATAAAACATTAATATGAAAACAAAAACACGGAACTACTATTAACTGCGTCTACCTCTTTGTTGTAGAGTGGACACCCAAAGAATGCTCGCCCCGGATTTCTTCGAGTATTTGATATTCTAAGTACAGCTTGTTTCCCACAGCTGCACATTGGGACGTCACTCAATGTATGATTAAGCAACGATGTTGACGCAACTGATGACGACATTTTAAATCTGTCAACGAAATACAACAACACCTCCAACAATATATTCAGTGAGTTTGTATAAGGTTGTACATAACACATCCAACAATATAATCTAAGTACAACAGCACCTCCAACACATCCATAAAATCCTCTCCAACATAGCAAGATTCATAAAAGACACTTTGTTTTCTAAGAAAGACATATAAGGCTGTTACATGGCATATCCAAGTATTCTAAGTACAACAGCATTCATAACAATACATTTGCCTCTATATATAGCAGATTTTTTTCTAAGTACAATATATAGCAGCTGGACAATATATAGCAGCTGTGAAAAAATGTAGACAACCAGGTGTAATTAAAACAATGGAAGTGCCACAATCAATGTTTGCATTCATGATTAACAATGTGTGTTGGAATTTGAAAACAACCATGGTTTTCCAAGGTGTAAACTGGCCATTGGTACCTTGAACCATTTTGTATGCAGTTCCTTATTTGACAATCTATGACGATGAACTCAACTTTGCATATCACTATTCATGATGAAATCACGTGGGATATTCATGATGAAATCAAATTTGGTGGAACTACTCAGAATGAGTTACTACTTTCTCTTGAGAATTGAAAGTCAATTTGGAAAAAGTTGCTTACACTATAGTTAAAGCACATTGTGCAAAAGGGGTTTAAAACCTCAAATAAGAGATTACAATGATGTGATAAAAAGAGCCAAGATTGAGTGTTCATGAGCTGTCTTGTTCCAACTTTTTGTGCATGTTTGGCCCAATAATGGCATTATTTTGTGAGAAAGAAGGCAAGCAGTTCCTATCACACAGCCAATGAGAATGCCTTCAATAAAATTGAGGGAGAAAAAAAACAAAAAAAACCATGTTTTCCTCTGAAATGAGATTTTGCTGAACAGGGAAAACAAACTTGCATATACAATGTCAATCCATAGAGTATTGTCATAAACTTAAACATCTGTAGTACAAAGGTAAGATAGTTCAAATAGTTCTGGCTTCTCTGCCATGACCACTTGACTTGTATATATTGAGTAAAAATACATAGCAATCAATCTCAATATGACATTAAGCCAGCATTACATGTTATCAACAACTCTTCAAGGAACATCTCTAGATTCGTAAAAATTGAGGAATTACACTAATATATACCGGATAAATAATCGATTTATATATATCGATGCCTTCAATTTTTGGAAACATATCCAATACCATTCAATTTCCAACCCATTTCCTAGATTCATAAAAATTAAGGAATTACAATAATGTATACCGAATAAATAATCGGTTTATCGATGCCTATGATTTAACATATCCAATGCCATTCAATTTGCAACCCATTTTCTACATTCTTAAAAATTAAGGAATTTCTATTGGGTTATAGGGTTGGGAAATTTACCTAGGATGGCACCGCTCGCTTGGTGAATAACTGGAGTGCGAATCTCTCTTCCTCGGCGTCGCACAGCTGCGTTAGGGTTAGATTTAGGTTTGGGAGAGAGATCGGGCAGGGGAGAGATACCTGGAAGGAGAAACGAAGAGAAACAAAAAAGGATAAATGAGAAGAAAGATCAAGAAACCAAGAGAAACCAAGAGAGAGGAAGAGAAACGAACCTGCGATGGCTTCAATCCGGGGAGAAACGAAGGAGAACAGAGCTCTCTGGGGAAGGAGAACCAAAAACCAAAACTGAGAAAAAGTGCAAAACGGTGTGTTTTGGGGTCGAAGGCATGCATATAAATGGACTGAAAACGCACCGTTTTATTTACTCCAAAACGGTGCGTCTTGAGTCCACGTAGGAAGTCGTCCGCGCGGAGGCCCGAGCCATGCCTCCCTCTAGCATTTTTCTAACAGATAAAGCCAAAAGGCAACGCAAAAAACTTGTCTGCAAGTTTCTTTGATCACTGTTGGAGTAAAATTAGATTAAAAGCTTAAAATTTCAAGTATATTTTAAGAGAAATAATTTATTCAAATCTTAAATAGATAAATTTTATATAAATCTTTATAAAAAAATAGACCAATTTTAAAAAATATAAAAAAAATTATTTTTAATTAATAAAATTTATTATTTTATAAAAAATTTATATAAAATTTATCAATTTAAAATTGTATCACTTGTCACTCATTTTCTAATGCCCACCCGACAAGCACCCTACCCTCTAGACTTTTAGTTCAAAAAAGTTTACCAAACACCAATTACTCACACACAATAATTAAATATCAAACTTTTGACACCTATCATTTCTTTCTCCTTTTTTCGAAAGAACACCTATCATTTCAATTGCATCAAGCCCCACGCCAATAATGTAACAGCTTTAATTTAAGTATTGATCATCATATACTTTTATATTTATATTTTTAATTTTTAATAAACCCTATGAAAAAACAGGTCCTCAATGAAGATTCTCCGGCTTCAGGTCCTCAATGAAAGAACAGGTGAAAATTTCTTGCGCCGATTGAATCTCCACCATGTTGGGTTTAAGAGTCTTCTCCCACCATCTCATATTTCGGCTTACACAGATTAATGTTTGTGCCTGAAATCGGAGCATCAGTTCTGGAAACGCAATAAAAAACACAAATATCTTCAAAATATAAAATCCCAAAAAGGCAAAATATTTAAAGAGAAATTCCTCAAGGATTTGGGAGTCCAGCGCCTATGATCCTTTTTATCTGAGACAAGGGCTTTCCCATAAGATGGAGATGCCCCTAAGCAAGAAACTTGAACGAATCTCGTGATACCACCATGTTCTTTGGCAGTCTGCACAATTAATACGGATGAGAAAGAAAAAGATGGAAAATCTATGTCCCACAGAAAAAAGAAATATCATCAAAAATCCAATCAGCAACAATTGCAACTCAGATCGCTACAGTCGACCCAGTTTCTGAATTTACTTTCTTGTTTCTACTAATTGCAAATCAGATCAGAAAGCAAGCCAGATCAAAAAAACCCAAAAAAGCATCAGATCGTAAAAATCGCAAAAATCATCAGATCACAAGCAGATAAGATAAACAAAAAAAGAGAGATGTTGAAGTATAGCCTCTCATATTGACAAAATGGAATTAAAATTAAAGGAGGAAAAGCTAAAAGTAGAGAAGACAAATCAGAATTTGTTTCAGTTATTTTTCTGTTATTTCTTCAAGTGTATATAAACACTAGTTCACTCATTATAAATTCATCAGATCATTCATGAAAGGTTTTCATTTTCTCCTTCCTTTGTTTCTATTCTCGAGTTACACTTTGTGCTCATCAGAAAATCAAGATGGTATCAGATTGAAATCTCTTGCTTCTGCAAATTCATCTTTATCTTCTCGTCTCTAAAAACTTTGAAATTCTTGCAATCTGCATTCCTTTCTTGCAGAGTTCTTCTTGCATTTTCCTTTCTTGCACTTTTTTGGATAGATTTCCAAAATGGATTATGTCAATTCTGCCACTTCTGCTGCTTCTCCTCATTCTCTCATAAATCCCTTAGATGATTCTTCTAGTCCTTTTTATCTACATTCAAGTGACAATCCTGGCGCTCTTCTCGTCTCAGAAATTTTTGTGGGAGACAACTACATTGCTTGGAGTCGACCAATCACCATAGCCTTGATTGTCAAGAACAAGGTAGCCTTTATTGATGGTTCGATCATTGCTCCTTCTACTGATCAGCGTGTTAATCACATTGCTTGGTTGCGTGCCAACAACTTGATACTTTCTTGGCTCATGAATTCCATTTCTAAAGACATAAGAAATAGCTTGTTTTATGTTGCATCTGCTGTAGATCTTTGGAATGAGTTAAAAACTAGATATTTGAGAAGTGATGACCCAAGAGTTTTTCGTCTTGAAAAATCTTTAAGTTGTATAAACTAGGGTTTATCATCAATTACAGAGTATTTTAGTGCCTTTAAGACTCTTTGGGATGAATATGTCAATTGTAGACCATTCCCAACGTGTACCTGTGGAAAGATGGCTTCTTGCACTTGTGAGTTGTTCAATTTTTTGCTTCTTCGACAACAGTCAGATTATGTCTTGAAGTTTCTTGTTGGCTTAAATGATTCCTATGCTTAAGTAAGGAGTCAATTATTGCTTGTTGTTCCATTGCCTAGCATGGCTAAAGTGTTTTCTTTACTACTTCAAGAAGAAAGTCAGAGGCAACTTATCAATTCTGCAAGCATTGAAACACATGCTTTGTTAGCAAAGCAATTTACTCAGCCTCATCAGCATATTCAGTCCAAGTTCTCCAAAGAGAAGTCGAAGAAATCCTCACTGCATTGTACTCATTGTGGCTACAATGGTCATACAATTGACAAATGTTTCCAATTGTATGGCTATCCCCCTGGATGGACTGGACCTAACGGAAAAAGAAATCCTCCCTCTGAACATGCAACCATTTCAACTGAAGAGGTCTATATTCAAAATAGTAGTGAGACCCAAAGGTTTTCTTTAAATACTGAAGAGTTTAATAAGCTTCTAGCACTTGCCAACTCAAATTCATCCACTCATAATACTAATTCATTGACAGCAGCTGTGAATTTAGTCACAAACCCTCAATTTTTTGGTAACACTTTTACTTAATGTAATTCTGCTTCTACCAAGTTAAATTCTAATTTTTCTTGGATCCTAGATACTGGTGCAACAGAACATATGATCTGTTCACCTCTTCTATATTTCTCTACCCCTACACCAATTACAAGTCCTATTAATCTTCCTAATGGCCAAACTGTTCCAGCATCATACACTGGAACAGTGAGTATCTCTAGCACATTACATTTAAACAATGTTTTGTGTGTCTCTAGTTTCTCATTCAATCTTTTATCTATTTCTAAACTAACCAAAGATTACTAATCTTTGTCTATCCCTTTTTTGGCTCTTATTGCTTTTTCCATGACCAATCAATGAAGAAGATGATTGAGATTGCATTTGAGAAACAATGACTTTACCATCTATCTCAAGCTTCCTCGAAAGCTCATTCCTGATCAGTTTAATTCTCCACCATGTTTTGCTTCAGCCACTACTCAAAACCAGTTAAACCTTTGGCATTACAGATTAGGTCATGTCTCAAATTCTAGAATACATTTTCTTAAACAAATAGACAATTCAATAACATTTGGTTGTACAAATGTTTGTGAAATCTATCCACTAGCAAAACAGAAAAAGCTTTCATTTCTAGTATCACAACATATTTCTAATAAAGAGTTTGAATTGATTCATTGTGATATATGGGTTCCTTTTGCTACTGTTCCATGTTGTGGTTTTAAGTTTTTCTTAATTATAGTAGATGATTTTACAAGATGCACTTGGGTTTTCATGCTTAGAACAAAATCTGAAGTTTCATTTTTATTGCCAAACTTTTGTAAAATGGTTACAACACAATTTGACACTTCTGTCAAAACCATAAGAACAGACAATGGTTCAGAATTCATTCTTACAAAATTCTTTAATGAAAATGGCATTTTGCACCAAATGAGTTGTGTAGAAACTCCACAACAAAATAGAGTTGTTGAAAGAAAATATCAACACTTATTAAACACAGCTAGAGTTTTAATGTTTCAAGCAAACTTACCTCTAACTTTTTGGGGTGACTGTGTGTTGACTACTGCACATATTATAAATTGAATTCCAACCCCTCTTCTTCAAAACAAAACACATTTTGAAATGTTATTTCACAAACCACCTAATCTTTCTCGTTTAAAAGTTTTTGGCTGCTTATGCTTTGCATCTACACTTACTAATCACATACAAAAGTTTGATCTAAGGGCTACTAAATGTCTATTTTTAGGATATCCCTCTAATGTCAAAGGTTACAAACTCATGGACTTGAACACAAGTAGAATTTTCATCTCCAGAAATGTTGTGTTTCATGAAGCCAATTTTCCATTCAAAGCTCTCCCACTTAACTCTGAAGTACCTACATTTTTGTTTCCTCATTCAAAGTTTCAACGTGATCCTATCTATCCTGATCTGAATATACCTTCAGCAACCTCCAATGAACCAATTTCATCTCATACAAATATTCCTATCTCTTCTGATCTGAATATACCTTCAGTAACCTCCAATAAACATTGATCATCATCAAACTGCTTCACCTAATTCACATATCAGAAAATCAACCAAAATCAAACAACCATCAAAATTTTTGCAGGATTATTATTGTGGTACTGCCTCATTGTTTCCATATGCAAACAATCCATCTATTTCTACTGGTTGCTCCTCTAACACAGGTAATTTCTATCCGATATCTTCCTTTTCTTTTGTCTGCTAGTAGACTTTCAGTACCACACAAAGCCTTTTTAGCTTCTATTTCTACTTCTCAAGAACCCAAAACATACAAACAAGCTGCAAAATTACCTGAATGACAAGTTGTTGTGAAAAATGAACTTGATGCTTTAGAGTTAAAAAAAACCTAGGAACTTGTTACTCTACCTAAAAATAAATAGACCACAGGTTGTAAATGGGTTTTTCAAGTTAAATACAAGGCTGATAGAGCTATAGAAAGGCACAAAGCAAGATTGGTAGCTAAAGGTTACACTCAACAAGAAGGTTTAGACTTCTTTGATACTTTCTCTCCAGTGGCAAAAATCACTTCCATTCGACTATTATTGGCTGTTGCTGCAATTAGAGGTTGGCACATTCACCAATTAGATGTAAACAATGCATTTTTACATGGTGAATTACATGAAGAAATTTATATGGAAGTGCCCCCTGGATTGACTATTACACAGTCCAACACTGTTTGTAAACTTTTAAAGAGTCTTTGTGGCCTGAAGCAGGCCTCTCGACAATGGTTTGTAAAGCTTTCTCATGCCCTTCTCGATTATGGCTTCACTCAAGGCAATTCTGATTACTCACTGTTTATCAAGAAAACTACTACTTCCTTCATGGCATTACTAGTTTATGTAGATGATGTTCTACTAGCTAGTGATAATTTGTTTGAAATTCAAAAACTCAAGACCTTTTTGCATGACAAGTTCACTATTAAGGACTTGAGGGAACTTAAAGTACTTCCTTGGATTGGAAGTAGCTAGATCAAAGTCTGGAATTTCACTCTGTAAAAGAAAGTATGCTTTAGACATACTTCAAGACACGGGTCTCATTGGTTCGAAGCCAACTGCATTTCCAATCGAATCCAACCTCAAGCTCACTACAAATGATCCCAATCTTTATGAGGATGCTTCAGCCTACAGAAGGCTAGTTGACAGATTACTATATTTAACAATCACAAGGCCTGATCTTGCCTATGTTGTTCAAGTTCTCAGCCAATTTCTTACCAAACCAACTGTCTCTCGTTATCAAGTTGTTGTTCGAGTGCTTAGGTACTTAAAAGCAACACCAGGCCTAGGGTTGTTCTTCTCTTCCTCTTCAGACTTGAAGCTTAAAGCTTTTTCAGATAGTGATTAGGCAGGTTGTATAGACACTCGAAGAAGTGTCACAGGCTTTGCTATTTTTCTAGGAGATTCATTATTCTCATGGAAATCTAAGAAACAAGCTACAATTAGTCGATCATCTGCAGAAGCAGAATATAGGGCTCTTGCAGCAACTACATGTGAGGTGAGGTGTAGTGGCTACTCTATGCTCTACAAAATCTCAGTGTTGATCATCCTCAGCCAACAATGCTCTACACTGACAGCAAATCAGCTCTCTCTATTGCCACTAATCCAATTCAACATGAGAGAACAAAGCACATACAAATAGATTGTCATCTTGTTAGGGAAAAGCTGCAGCAGAACATCATCAAGCTTTTTTACATTCCTTCGAGATTACAATTAGCAGACATCTTCACCAAGCCTCTCGTGTCATTGCTTTTTCATCATACTCTTCGCAAGATGAACATTCTAAACATCCATGTTCATCTTGAGGGGGGGTGTTGGAGTATACATTCTTATATTGACAAAATGGAATTAAAATCAAAGGAGGAAAAGCTAAAAGTAGATAAGTCAAATCAGAATTTGTAATTCTGTTATTTCAGTTATTTTTCTGTTATTTCTTCAAGTGTATATAAACACTAGTTTCACTCATTGTAAATTCATCAGATCAGTCATGAAAGGTTTTCATTTTCTCCTTCCTTTGTTTCTATTCTCGAGTTACACATCAGAAAATCAACAAGAGACATGCTAGGAGAGTGATAAGGATACTTTCCACTACGAAACAAATCCAAGAGTTGGCACTGGGAGAGCTGAAAATAAAAGCTTATCTAAAGCCTGATCAAAAATCCAAAACTCCAGATTTGCCCAAAAACATAACCACGATCAATTATTGTCCATATATAGCAGTTAAAAGAACTACTCTTGAAATAAATTTAACAAAAAAAAAAAAAAAAAAAAAAAAACAAATGCCCAAGATCCATGTACCTTTAAAAGAGCCTTAGAAAAACCGAGAGGCGGAGTTGAGAGAGAGAGAGGATCTTGAAACCATACTCGCCCGTGTTGGCTCAGAACTGCTATACATAGGCTTCAACTCGCTCTAGTTGACTCAGCTCTATTTCTACATTTGCACTCAATTCGTCCCAGTTACTGCGGCATATTTTAGCTACCAAACTCACCGTTGACGACTCTATTGAGAAACTCCTGGATCGGATTGCATCTTCCTAGCCGGAATCTAAGACCAGAAAATTCAAAGTTGACCAAAAAACAAGAATCAACCTGTCCGACTACTAAAAGAAACAAAACTCAGAGATCTTCTGCCTTGGACATGATTGAGAGCCAGCTCGACGCGGGATGGAAAGCGGCTCTTCTCCTTAATTGATGCGAAGAGGCCCGGATCAGTGCGGTCAGCCCTCTTAACCCACTCTCCCTCCACGCCTCTGATCCTAACCAACGAGTTCTTCATAGCCGATTTGCGTATGTTTTTTATGAAGACTATAGTGAAAAGAACCTACAAAAAAAAAAAAAGTTGCAATCCTTAAACCAAGATCAAAACATGAAAAAAAAACCTACAATCCTCAAACCAGCTTCAACGACATGAAAAAAAAATAGAGAGAGAGAGAGAGGTAGCGTGGTTCAGTAACAGAGAGAATAAGAGGGAGAGCAAGTTAGAGAGAGATTTGGAAGATGGGGTGTTAGGAGAGAGAGGGTTTTGTGAGAAAGTGGTGAGGGAAGGAGAGAAGAAATATTGTTAGCCTTTTTTTTTTTTTTTTTTTTTTTTTTTTTTTTTTNCTTATCAATACATGAAAAATCTAAACTATAAGCCAAACTACGCATCAGCTCTGGGCTTCCCCACACACAAATTCCTTTGTGGCGGACATTGTCTTAACTTCTCAAAAAACTCTCTCCTAACAGAGAAAGCACTCTACAAAACAGAACTTATCTGTCCTCCTAGGGAGGAAGAGTATGGGACACTGCTATGGACACTAAATCCAATAGTTTATTTCTATTTTATTAATAACTAAAATAACGAAAACTACATATAAACACATTAACAAACTCAGAACCTGAGCACTGATGTGAACCCAGACGTCACGCCCACCGTAGGCATCGGCATCTTGAGCCCCAAAGGCACGAGCACCCAGCTCAAGCATGGACAAAACAGCTTCCACTGCGCAGGCAACACCTACGCACGAGCACTGGCCGCATGACCACCGGCCGTAACATCGCCCGCCACTCTCGAACAGCTCTTGTCCTAGATTGCGTTTGATCCAACGGCTCAACACCTCACTTGGGTCATAATGAAAAAACGAAACAACAAAAAAATAGAAAAACAAAAGCGCTGAAATGAAACGGATGAACAGTGCACAAAGCGTTGGCAGTGGTGCGCGCAGGACACTGGTCACCCTGGGAGGAAAGTTGACAGTCAATCTTGGAACTTCCTCCCACACGTGCGGGCTACGGTCCACTCCGATGGACACCGAATTCAAAGGTCTTGAAGATCGGCGGCTGGGCATCATCCCGGTGAGGCGCGTGTTGAAGGGCGACGGCTGGAAACTCCCACCCCCTTACGTTAGATCTGGAGTTTGGGAGAGTTTAGAGAGAAGGGGGAGGTTTTTTTCTTGAGAGAGAAGGGGCAACAACCGAAACTTGTCTACCATAATAAGTTGGGTTGAGAACAATAACCAACCCGTCCGACTACGAAAAGAAACAAAACTCAATGATCTTCCGCCTTGGACATGATCAAGAGCCTATAATAAACAATGCTAGCTTTGTATTATGCAATATCTATGAACATTGGCATGGAGAGATTGAAATGCTTTTGTAGGGGTGGTTATTCAGTTTTTTGCAGTTTGGAGGACAAAAATTTGTCTGTTATTCAGACTGAACCCGCAAATCTTGTGCACACATGGTAATTCAAAACATGCTCTTTTGCACACAGTAATTCATAATATGCTCCATTGTCAAAAAGAGCAGTTCTTAATGCTACTGTCTCAAGCACCCATTACAGCAGAACACATACATAGACGTAAAAAACAAAATATATCAGTTTTCTTTATCATCAAAATTATGGAAGTCCACTGATTTGGTTAACCAACTAGAAATTCATGGAAAAGATGGTCTATGCATGTGTGTATGTGTATATATATGTGTACACCAGTATGCCCATGTTTTATGGCTTATTTCTAAATTAAAAGTCTCCCTAGCGTAGGTTGCTATCATTACACAGTTGTATAGACCAAACAGTCAAGGCCAACAAGCATTGGGTAATATACCAGCCTCGCCTCTCATCCTTCCTATTCGTTTCATGTTTCGTGCAGATTTTTTAATGCTTAAGAAGTTTACGTGGGATGAAACAGGTACCTCCCCAAAGGAAAGGTTCGCTCTATGTCAAGCCATTGCACCTTGCACATTGGAAGTGGACCTGTTCTGGGCTTGGGTCCGGCATCGGAATACACATTCCTCATATATGCTTCTCCCGTTTCAGCTCCAGTTTTGTATCCAACCCTCCCATTACAGCAAAACGTACCTTGTTTTTGCCTCTTTTGTTTAGACTTTGTTGTCTAGAATATGGCTTTTTTAAAGATGTTTTGTCTACTTCACGCAAAATAAAAGCGGTCCATTGCAAGTTTCTGATTTTCTGGCGATTTGTGAAAATATTGTAGACCACCTTATTGAAGAAACATCATTGGCAAAAAACAATCAGGAGAATTTTCTCCACAAAAGCCAAGACCAAAATTTTTACCAAGTTCTCCTTTTTTCCTGAACCAAAAAGGATACCGCCGAAACACAGTAACAAACACATCCAATCCAAGGAATTATTGTTGTAAAAAAAAGGACGACAAACAAAGCAAAACAAACACAAGCAAATCGATCACAAGACACCAAATTAACGTGGTTCGGCGCGTGCCTACGTCCACGGAGCTTCAACGGATTTTATTGTATTGAGGAATCACAAAATACATTTAGGGGTGAAATCTCACTGTTCAAAATACTCAGAACCTACTAAACTGTTCATTAAGTACATATTTATAGTGTCACATGGCAAAAATCCTAATTTTCACTTTTCTGTATTATTTGCTTGAGTAGAGTGTCGAGTGCGTCTCGAGCAAACTCTCTATCTAAGCTTCGCTCAAGCAACCTGTCGAGCAAGTGTCGAGCAAACTTTCTTCCTCACACCTTTTCTGACCGCAAGTAGTGCCAAAAATATTAGCTCAAGCCTCATTGAAAATCTGCCAAAAAAACATAACGCATCATTGTCGGCTCGGATCATCAAATCGGGCTGACACACCAACAAAATCAAGCTCCACAAACCCAACACTTATATATTTGTACAAGAATAGTGCCAGACCAAGAGAGAATGCAAACTCAAAATGAAAAAAAATTAACATATCAATCTCTAAACTTAATATTGTTTAGATGCTCCATGAACAAGTCATTCCAAGTGTCAGTAATTCTTGGTAAGCACCAGTGCATACAATCATGATGTTTTTTCCCACCAGATGTGGATGGATGGGCATTTGCTCTAAACTCACTCATGTGTGTTATGTCCAAAATATGGAAACCAGACCTTTTAAGGGCTTTCTTTAGGTGGCGATTCACTAGGCGTGCCTCCACATTTGTTCCATTATTCTTGAGAGAGAAGAGTCCTTCAACCTGAAAGGTAAACCAAGATTTCAACACTTATTTAACTAGGCGTGCCTCCATATTATAAAGTTAAAATATTATTTGATTAATGTTGTCTTGCAAAAGAGAAATAACAGGAGCATGTAGAATAAACTTAATAGGCTAGATAAACACAATAGAATGCAAGTTCCATGTAATCCACCTGTTTTGGCGATAAAGGCTGTAGCCGTTGACAAGTGCCACCTTGGTTCCAATCACCTCCTTCAAAATGTCTAGGTGATTGTGTACGAAAGAACTTGATAGCACCAGGTCGCAAATTTTTCTTTATGAACAAGACCTATCATGAAAGCACATGCACTGTTTGAGCATCTAATTACTGAATTACACAAGATGTGCAAAGTAATATAGGATCTGATTGCAGAATGGAGTCGGGACTATCTCTGTCTTGCCTACACATAAAAGTTTAGGTCCAAAATTTGTCCCCTGTAGTGTTACCAATGGGTGGGACTTTCACACCACTAGTTGCTACAAAAACTACTCATTGCACTAGTTATATATGTTCAAGCCTGCACAAAATCAACTAAACAACTAAGAAAAAGAAACAAACTATTGTGTTCAACATCTTATACTTCATGAATAGCGAGCTGAAATAAAACACAATCAGTTGTGCCTTCACACTAATAAACGCTTTTATTCATGTCATTGTGAAGTACTTCACGCAATTAGAGACCTTACCTACCATAGGAGCCAAGAGATTTGTGTGGTGATATGAGTTCAGAAAAGTAAATCCACAATCAGCACCAGCTGGCCGCCACTTCTTCACTTCACTGGAAACACGTTTCAGAGTGCAGAACAGAGAAATGAACATGTTTCTATTCAAGGAATCCCCAACAAACCCTGTTAAACTTTCTTAGGTTATACAAGTAGTATGATGTAATGGACCCAAACTGACTTGTTCGAGAAAGTCACTCTCCGTAAACAATGGAAGTCGAGAGAGAAGAGAGAAGTCTGTAAAATGAATGAACTTAAGTTGAGGACTTTTCCCTCCAAATTTCTTTATTTATACTGAATGTTTTAACAAAACGGCAGTGTTTTACAATTATCTATTACACTTCAGTAAGTAAAACGACCCCGTTACAATTAGTAAGAAGAAAAGATATTGAACGAGAATGTTCCATTAAAGAGATGGCCAACTAATTTTGTACAACAAGACATTGTTCCAAGCTTCTTCTTCATTTATAACTGTCATAAACTACCTTTCCCTTTCTGTCTACGAGCACAACACAACAGCCTCAATCAACAGAGTACCTTGCCCACTGCCATCTTCCCATGCCAAGACTGCAACCCTTCCACTCTAGCACCTTCTCAACCCATAACACACCCTCCCCCTTTAAAGCACCTTGCCCACAAGGTGAGGAAATTGATGCCGAAGCTTCCAATAAGGTTCCCATGTGGAATCTTCCACTCCAGTACCTATCCATTGAATCAAGAATTCCACCATAGTCCTGTTGTCACTCTTAACACTCATACGTTCCAAAACTTTCTTAGGTTGAGGCCTTAACACCCCATGCAAATCAACTGGGGGTAAGATAGAGGGAGATGTAAGTTGGTCCCCAATTTTTTTCTTCAACACAGAAACATGACAAACAAGATGCAAGAGTGAATCTGAGGATAAACACAATCAATATGCCACTTTTCCAATTCTATGAGTGATCTGAAATGACCAAAAATATCGAGGTGAAAGTTTAGATTCCTCTTGACTGCCACAAATTGCTGCCTATAGGGTTGAAGTTTAAAATAAACCCAATCCCCCACTGAAAATTCTCTGTCAGTCCTGTGCTTGTCATAATAATACTTCATTCTATCTTGAGCAAGAGATAAATTGGACTTGAGTGTAACCAGAATCTGTTCTCGAGTCTGCAATAATTGATCCACTGACTGATTTGGAGTTAAACCAAGAATGTAGGCTTGAAGCCTAATTGGAGGAACCCAATAAGCAGCTTCAAATGGAGTTAGCTTTGTGGAAGTATGAAATGTGGAGTCATACTACCATTTAGCCAATGAAAGCCAATCCACCCTTAACTTTGGTTTGTCCATAGAAAAAGATCTCAGAAAGTGTTAAAGACACTTATTGATAACCTCTGTTTGGCCATCACTTTAAGGGTATTAGGCTGAAGAATAGGAAAGATGAACTCCCTGCAATATGAAAAGTTCTTTCCAAAATGAACTAGTAAATATTGAGCCACGATAAAAAACAATGGTTTTAGGTAAACCATGCAACTTAAAAACATTGTTGAAGAACAGTGAAGCCACCTGGGCAGCTATAAATGGATGTTTTAAGGGCATAAAATGGGCATACTTTGACAATTTGTCCACTACAACCATAATAACAGAATACCCCTTTGCAATGGGCAAACCCTCAACAAAATCCATTGAGAGGTCAGTCCATATTTTCTCAGGAATAGGTAAGGGTTGTAAAAACCTAGCTGGGAAGACATTTTGGATCTGATTCCTTTGACGGGTTTCACATTCATGAATAAACTTCTTGACATCATTCTTGAGACCAGCCAAACAAAAATCCACCCTAACTCTATGCAAACACTTGTGAAAACCAGAATGATTAGTAGCAGGACTAGAGTGTAAGTAATTCAAAATCTGTTACTTCAAGGGCAGAGAATCAGGCACATAAATTATGTCCTTCTTAAAAAAAATGCCATGCCCTAGTTTAAATGAAGAGTTAGAAGTGGGGTCAAGCTGCAATGCAGTAATCAGTTTTTGCACATCCTGATCTGCATCATAAGCTGTCTTCAATTCTGAGAGCCATGTTGGTGTAGGAAATGATAAAGCTGCCAATTCCCCAAGTTCATCAACCAAATCTTTGCGAGACAAGGCATCAGCCACCTTGTTCTCCACACCCTTCTTATACTCAATTGTAAACTCATAGCCAAGGAGTTCAGAAAGCCATCTCTACTATGCAACAGTGCCAATCTTCAGCTAAAGCAAATATTTAAGGCTATGGTGGTTAGTTCTGACCACAAATACACTTCCCAAAAGATATGACCTCCATTTCTTAATAGCTAGCACTAAGGCTAGCAACGCTTTTTCATAAGTGTAAAGAGCTAAATTTTTACCCTTCAAAGCTTGACTTAGAAAGGCTAAGGGTCTTTGGTCCGACATCAAAACTGCTCCTACACCACTTGCATAAGCATCACATTCAATGACAAATGCTATGGTGAAATCAGGTAAAGTAAGAACCTGAGGGTTAGTAGCAGAATCTGTCCAAACAAAAGCATCTTTTTTTAACAACGATGTCACAGGGGCAGCAATTTGACCATAGCCCCTAATGAATTTTCTATAGTAACCTTTCAAGCCTAAAAAACCTTTTAATGACTTCAGGTTTTTAGGTATTGGCCAAGTAACCATAGACTCCAACTTTCTAGGATCTGCCCTCACTCCTTCCCTTGAAATCAAATGCCCCAAATACTCTATTTCTTGGCATGCAAACTTACACCTTGACTACTTAGCGTAGAGTTGATGATGCTGTAATGTTTGCAACACAGTAGATAGATGAGTTAAATGAGATGGCATGTCCCTGTTGTAAACCAGTATGTCATAAAAAAAAACAATGACAAACTGTCTAAGGAATGGCCTAAAAACTTCATTCATGAGGCCTATAAATGTTGAAGGGGCATTAGTTAGGCCAAAAGGCATTACAAGGAACTCATAATGCCCTTCATGAGTTTTGAATGCAGTCTTATGAGCATCCTCATCCCTCATACGTATTTGATGATATCCTGTCCTAAGATCCAATTTAGAAAAAATTGTAGAACCTGGAAGTTCATCCAAGAGCTCATCCACAACAGGAATGGGGTATTTGTCTTTAATAGTGGCTTCATTTAAGGCCCTATAATCAATGCACATTCTCCATGTGTCATCAGACTTCTTGACTAGCAAAACAGTAGAGGAGAAGGGTAATTGACTAGGCCTAATAACCCCAAAATTTAAGAGCTCTTTAACAATTTTTTCAATTTCTGTTTTTTGATAAAATGGATATCTGTAGGGCCTAACACTGATATGAGAAGTTTCTCGCTTCCAATTAATCTTGTGATCATGGGACCTATTAGGTGGCGACCTAGTAGGTTCATAAAAAACATCCTTGTATTGCTGTAAAAGGTGCTGCACTTGTTCATCTTGCAAAGATGCAGGCTCAATGGAGTTACAAGCAACTAACTGTAGAAAGAATCCCTTGCTGCCACAACCAGAGGTCTTAAAAGACTCATCATCATCAATAAGATCTGATTGAGATACTGTCAAACCTTTTAAAGAAACTGTCTGACCAGCACACTGAAATTGCATATTCATATTCACAAAGTCCCAGAGAATAGGACTCATTGTAGATAAGCACTGTATACCAAGAACTGCATCGCATCCTCCCAAAGGAAGAGTAAAAAAATCAACTGTGAATGGTATACCCTGAATCAAGAATGGCACAACCATACATTTCCCATTACTATCAATGAGCTGACCATTAGCCACCTTACCACGAATAGTTTGGCCCAATTGCACATGCAACTTACATCGAGCAGCCACTACAGTATCCACAAAATTATGTGTACTACCAATGTCAATTAAAATCACCAACTTTTTCTTGCCAATATAAACAATAAGTCTCATTGTCTTAGGTCCTCCACCTCCTACCATAGACTGTAATGAGATAGAAGCTATCTCAGCTTCAACTTCCATAGGCTCAACAACCACTTCAGTACTAACATCAGTATCCATTTCACAATTAGAATCACCAAATTCCATACCTTCCAACATAAATAGTTTTGGCCTTGCACACTTATGATCTGGTTGCCATTTTTCATCACAAAAATAACAAATAACTTTTTTATGCCTTTCCACCATTTGAGACTCACAAACTTTATGATAAGGAAGCTTAGCTAAAGATGGAACTCTCGGTGTTCCTAAAATTAAAGGAGTTTGTCCAGATTTCAACAGACTCGACTCTAGACTAAACTTACTCAAATGAGTAAGTGAATTTCTCCAAGACTTCCTAATGCTCACAACATATTGTTCTTGAATTTTGGCTAAGCCAAACACATCATTCAAGATGAAGGATTCATCATCCTCAAAGGCATGCTAATCTCATCATGTAAGCCACTTAAAAAGCAGCTCAATTTATTCTTCTCAGATAAGCCTTTAATGCGATTGGAAAGAATCTCAAATTCAGCTTTATACTCATTAACTGTACTAACCTGCTTGAGGTGAGTAATTGACTCCATTGGATCATCGTAAGGAGTAGAGCCAAATGGAATCCGAACAGCTTTGTTGAAATCCTCCCAAGAGTGAAGGTGCCTGCCTCACTAGCATCCTGGAACCAAACCAAGGCTTCACCATCCATATGGAAGGAAGCAATGAAAATAAGTTGACCAGGAGGGACCCGGTGATACAAAAAATACTGATGCGGATGATAAATCCACGGTGATGGATTACCGACAAGAAATCTAGGAAACTCTAGCTTAATTCCCTTGACAAAGCCTCTGTCTAAAAGCTCTATGTGATGCACTTCTCCCATGCCTTCCTCCATATCTTCATTTCTATGCAACGCTTGTGGATCTTGATGACCTCAATGAATTAGAGTAGGATCATCAGAATCATGACAAGAAATCCTTGAGATTTGTTGTAAAACCTCCTAGATCTTCTTATCTTGTGCTTCTCTCTCCAATTTCGTAGCCTCTAGCTGCTTCAACAATAAACCAATCGCATCTTCAATTTGCATTTGTTGCCAATCTTGTTGCTGCCTTAAGTGATTCATTGAATCAACTATTTGAGCATACGAATGCATTCCTTCTGCCATGGCTGATACCAATTGTAATGGACCCAAACTGACTTGTTCAAGAAAGTCACTCTCTAGAAACAATGGAAGGAAGAAAGAATGGACGTCGAGAGAGAATAGAGAAGTCCGTAAAATGAATGAACTTTAGTTGATGACTTTTCCCTCCAACTTTATTTATTTATACTGAATGTTTTAACAAAACGACAGTGTATTACAATTATCTTTTACACTTCAGTAAGTAAAATGACCCTGTTACAATTAGTATGAAGAAAAGATATTAAACAACAAAGTTCCATTAAAGAGATGACCAACTAATTATGTACAACACGACATCGTTCCAAGCTTCTTCTTTGTATATAACTGTCATCAACTACCTTTCCTTTTCTGTCTTCGAGCACAACATAACAACCTCAATCAACAGAAAACCTTGCCCATTGCCATCTTCCCATGCCAAGACTGCAACCCTTCCACTCTAGCACCTTCTCAACCTATAACACATGATGATTCAGATCTTCTAGATAACACTACAGAAATTACTGCTTAACTAAAGAGAGGGAGAGAGTATCGATGTTGGTGTTCCTAAACTTGTAACACCCCGTATTTTAGTGTATTTTTATTGAATGATTATTTTTATTAATTCAAAAATTTATTCTCTTGTTTTAAAATTATCGGATATTTTAAATGGTTTATTTTATGATCTTTAAAATGTGAAAATTAATTTGATATGTTTTCTTAATATTTATTATTGTGATGCATTTAAATTGTTTTTTATTTTAAATTAATTGATTGTTGGATTTAATTATTTTATTTTCATTTTATCATTACGTTTAAATTATTTTAATTGAGATGCTGTTTTAAAATCATTTTCGTTAGATCATTTTTGTGACCCAAGATGTGAGGATTGGACTTCATTTCTTTTCCTCACTTTTCTTTTTCTCTTTTTCTTTCTTTCCTCTTTTCTTTTTCTCCCCATTTTCTTTTTCCTCCCCTGCTTTTCCTTCCCGCGCGCGACGTCTTCTTCCTTCTCTACCCGCGTCCGTGCGTCGTCCTCCAGCCCGCCGCCGTGCGCCTCCGTCCGGTGACACCGCCCCTCCCATTCCCTTCCCCACCGACCGGCGACCTCCCCCTCCGGTTTTCAGCGCCTCCCTCGCCGCCGTGAGTCGCCACGAATAGTCCAAAGCCGCAGCCTTCACTTTACTCCAGCGCCTCCGTCGCGCCACCTCCAGCCACCATCTCTTCACCACATCATCCTTGACCTCCTAGCAACCCAAAGCACTCATCCTTAGCTCCGATCCATCACCGGTGAAGTACATCCAACTCCATTTCTGTTTTGGACATTTTTACCCTAAAACCACCCTTTGCGCCGCCACCCACGGCAAACCACCACCACCACCACTAGCTTCACCGACCTCTCTAAGCCCTACCCTATTAATTTTGGGTCTTGGTTCGTCTCCGTTCAAAAATGGGTATTTGAGACCCACGGCCACAGTGCATTTTGCACTGTTCTGCAGCTGTGTTGCCACCTCTTGCAGCTCCGTGATCCTTCGAAAATTGTTATATAGCACTGTAAGTATTTTTCCAACGAACTATCGTGATTTAAATATATTTTTGCACTAACCCATATTATTGTGATATGGTTGGACATGCCGGACTGAGTCCGAGGCGTTCGGGGGTCGGATGGATTATGGACGGAGTTGTGTGTTTGATTGGTATTGTGAAATGTTGGTTGTTGGTGTGGTGTTGTTCAGGTACATGGCATATTTTACGTATGATCATGTTTGTAAAGGAAAATGAGTTTTTGTGTACATGCATTCATGCTCATGTGTTTCATGAAAACTGGGTTTTCATGTATTAAAGGATTTTGGGTGCGTGTGTATCACGACCCCAAGCTGAGATGGGGCATTATCTCGGTGGAGCTCCTCTGGTCACTCGGGAGCGGAATATACTGAGTGACGTCCCCTGGGTTGTCGTTGGGCGACAACGGGATCGGACGAGTTGGTCTCGTGCCGACTCCATGGCCCTTCTGCTGGTAGGGGCTAGAGGATGCTTGGCCACGAACGCGCTGGGCTCGGAACTGGGCATCGCTTGTTGGGTAGTGGGTGCTTGGCCACGAACGCGCTCGGCGCAGAACTGAGTATCGCTACGAAGCCAGGATGTGCGGATGATCCCTAGGGGAGATCATGGTGCATTGGTTAATGGATTAATGTGCTATTTTCTGGAAAAATAGCGTGTGTTGAATAAAAGGATTTTATGTGATTCATTTTCTAGGAAAATGATGTTTTATTGACTTGGGTCATTTTCTGGAAAAATGACAGATTATTGTTTTTAGACCAAAATGGGATTTTGGCGTGTGGTAGAAAATATCCATTTTCGGGGAAAATGATATTTTGGATTTGATACATATTTCATCATATGCATGTATGTTGGTTGCATCAATATGTTTTTATCTCGAGAGTTGTTTGGTTTATACTTACCTGTGGTACCATTTTATGGTATCGCAGATTTTGATGCAGATAAGGATGATGAGCCTTAGGCTTGGGCTTCGTTAGAGGAGCGATCTGGGATTGCTTTCGTGTATCGAGATTTATTTTCCTACTTGTTACGTATTTTCTCTTTGTTATATTTTGGGATGACTGTATAATTTTTTTTAAAGGTAATTTGTCTTGAATATTTGTATTTAAATTTCTGGTACTTAGTTGATTTATTTATATTATCCACTGCGATTTTTACTGTACACTGTTACATGTACACACACTTGGCACTTCCGTTGGGATGCGTGACCGAGTTGTCATCATCCTGACGTCACGATTCCTGTGTTTTTTGTACGTGGGAGTCGGGGCATCACAAAACTTCTCAAGAAAGTAAATGGGATCGAACATCAGGAGATCACAACACCGGGGCTTCCACCGCCATTTGGTGAGTTCCCAACTGTTGGATTTGTTGTTGGAGATGCAATTCCATCCCTTGAATATCTCCTTGCACGAGCCATCATACCTTGCCAGTCTCGGCTAGTGGTCGTAGATCCATGCCCCATCCGAGTAGTCGCTGGATCCACATAGGGCTACATTCGGGTCAGGCACTGAGCTTTGTCCAAATTGGAAGCTTTGGGGCGAGAGTATAGGATTGGAGGAGGTTTTCCTGCAGAAAGAGAGGATGAGGAAGATGGAAGCAAAGCAGAGAAGAGAGAGGAGATAAACGAGAGTGTTTTTCTTTACATGTGTAACGTTCTTGATTGATCAAGAACACTACTTTGCTTCACTTCAAACTCACATAATCCAGAACCAACACACCAATGCAAGAACAATACAAAAGAAAGACTCACAACATAGAAATGATGATTAAATGTAAGATTCCATATTGAACCTCGACAGGAAATTTTCGAGGAATTCTCAACCTCCAAGATTCGAGAACTATATTCGTCAAAAGATGATTTACTTGCATCAACCATCTGCTTTTATACTTGCAGAATGGTGAAGAAGAATAAAACGCAACTCTTGCAATGTTAAACGCAGTCCTAAGTTTTTAATACCCAAACTCGCCGTTTCATTAAATGCTTTCGTCCAACTAACAGTTACAACAACACAACGCCTACTCACAAAAATGCCCCGTATCACTAACTGTCATTTCCCTCTTCTGTTATTCTCGTTACACTTCCTTCTTCAACTTCCCTACCTTTTCTTCACAACCTTGCCCCTAGAACACCCGTGACAATCCCCACCTCTTCAAGGCCTTGCCCCCAAGGCACCCGTGACAATTTCACAAAACTGTCCCTACTAGGTGAGGGTATGAGTTCTTATGATCGCAAAGTAATTCCCAGGAATTGCCTTCCATAGCAGCCCCAACCCACTTGACTCCTCAGTGCAAGCTCGATTACCCACCTTTATCATTCTTCTCTCAAGGATCTTCTCAGGTTTAGGCTGAACAATTCCTTCACTATCGACTAGTGGTAAGGTAGGTAAAGGAGAAATTTGATCGTCCAATTTTTTTCTTTAAACAAGAGACATGAAAAATAGGATGAATTTTTCGTGAAGAGGGAAAATTAAGTTTATATGCAACCGTACCAATTCTCTTAAGAACCTGGAAAGGTCCAAAGTACCTAGGGGATAATTTCATGTTGTGCCTCATGGCCACAGTTTTCTGCCTATAAGCTTGCAGCTTAAGAAAAACCCAATCCCGAACTTCGAAGCTTCTTTCAGTCCTCCTTCTATCTGCATAAATCTTCATTCTATTCTGTGCATTCTTCAAATTATCTTTCAAAAGACATCAAACTTCTTCTTGAGACTTCAAGTGTTGATCCACTACTGCATTGGTAGTGGTACTAGGTACGTAAGTAAGCAACTTTAGGGGTGGAATCCCATACAAGGCTTGAAAAGGTGAAACACCTGTGGAAGAGTGAACAATGGGATTGTAGCACCACTCAGCCATGGGTAACCAACTGCAGCAATTCCTTGGTTTAGATCCAATGTATGCCACAAATAAGCCTCCACACACTTGTTTAAAGTTTCAGCTTGACCATCAGATTGAGGATAGTAAGCTAAACTAAAAGCTAGTGTAGTTCACTGCATCTTGAATAATTCCCTCCAAAATAGGCTAGTGAATATCACTCTCTGTCAGACACTATGGTCTTGGGTAAGCCATGAAGCTTAAACACCCCAAAAAAGAAAATCTCAGCTACCTTGCTAGCTGTGTAAGGATGTGCCAAAGGGAAAAATGACCAATTTTGGTCAACCTATCCACTAGAGTTTGGATAACTGTCATACCATTCGAACTTGGAAGCCCCTCAATGAAATCCATGCAATATCAAACCAAGGATTTTGAGGAATGGTTAAGGGTTGAAGTAATGCAGCTGGACAGACATTCTCATTCTTGTTAACTTGACAAATCTGACATTCCCTTACCATTTTTCTGATGTCTTTCCTCGTACTTGGCCAGTAAAAGTCCAATTTTGCTTTCGAAAGGGTCTTGTGATACCCTACATGACCAGCCTCTGGACTGTGATGAATGTGCTGTAGCACCCTTTTCTGAAATGGTGATCTAGGTACTATTACCAACTTGCCCTTCCTGAGAAGAAGGCCTTGCTGTAAAGAAAATTCCTTGGAAACTTGTTTACCCTGCAACAAAGCATCAACCAGGTCAGTAAGTTAAGCAGAAAGAGTAGCTTTGTTTCAAATCATCTAACCACAAGGGTGTAGGAAATGAAATTAAGGCCAATGTAGCTTACTCCTATTCCATTTTTCTTGAAAGTGCATCAGCCACTTTTATCTTTGCCTTTCTTGTATTCCCCTCGAAAATCGTAGCCCATAAGCTTTGAAATCCATTTTTGCTGAGCCACAGTAGCCACTTTCTGTTCTAATAAAAATTTCAAAGCATGTAGGTAAGTTTTTATTCGAAAAGTCTAACCAAGTAGGTAAGGTCTCTACTTGCCCACTGCACACACCAAGGTCAAGAACTCTTTTTATTAAGTAGACAAAAGTAAAGTTTTGCCTTTCAAAGCCTTGCTTAAGAAGGCTATTGGACGCCCCTCTTACATCAAGACAGCTCCCAATCCCACACCTGATGCATCACACTCAATAGTGAACTCTTTTGCAAAGTCTGGCAACTTTAAAACTAGAGGTTGAGCTACTGCATTCTTCAAACTGTGAAAGGCTTCTTCAGCTTCCTTAGACCACACAAAGGAGTTCTTTTTCAACAAAACCATCAAAGGAGTAGCTATAGAACCAAAACCCTTTATAAACTTTCTATAATATCCAGTAAGGCCTAAAAAGCCTCTCAATGATTTCACATTTCTAGGAATTGGCAACTCCATGATAGCAGCCATTTTTGTAGGGTCAGCTTTAACCCATTCCACAAAAATAATATGGCCAAGATAATCTACCTCAGTCACACCAAAACGACACTTAGACTTCTTGGCAAAGAGTGTAGGCTGCTCCAGAACAGATAAAACTGTTGTTAAATGTGCAAGGTGTTCTCCCAAGTCTTTGCTATAAACTAGAGTATCATTAAAGAAAACTAGTACAAATTTTCTAAGATATGGTTCAAAGACATGGTTCATTAATCCTTGAAAGGTCACAGATGCATTGGTAAGCCCAAATGGCATTACCAAGAACTCATAGTGGTCCTCATGAGTTCTAAATGTTGTTTTAGGGATGTCCTCCTCTCTCACCCTAATTTGATGATAGCCTGACCTTAAATCAAGCTTTGAAAAATATAATGCTCCACAAAAATCATCAAGAAGTTCATCAATGACAGGAATTGAGAATTTTTCTTTGATGGTTTCATGATTGAGAGGTCTATAATCCATACACATTCTCCATATTCCATCAACTTTCTTAACAAGGAGAACAAGTGAGGAGAATGGGCTTTGACTAGGTCTAATCACTCCATTACTCAATAAGTCTTGCACAATCTTTTCAATCTCTAATTTCTGACAATGAGGATACCTATAAGGCCTCACTGATACTGGAGTAGAACCATTCATCAATACAATTTGATGGTCAAAAGCCCGAGGTGGAGGTAACCCCACTAGTTCCTCAAAAATAGTCTTAAACTGTTGCAAAATCTTCTCAACTTTTGGTTGTATCTCCCTTTTGTCTTCCCCCTCTTGTACTGCTACTAATTGCAAAAGCCACCATTGTCTCCTCACAAAAGAGGACTTTAACAGATTCACTCCAGCTTCCACCTCAACTTTTCCAAAAACAAGGCCTTGTAACAACAACTCCTTGTCACCTACCTAAGATTCCATAGACATGTTGGTTAAGTCCCAAACCTAAGGCTTGAGCCATTGGACTCCAAGAATAATGTCACACCCCTAAAGCCAGGACATGAAATGGTACTATGAACTTAGAACCCTGAATGTTAACAGCTTCTACACATCTTTCTTGACTGATAATCTTTGCTCCATTTGCAACTTGGACTTGCAACCCCACATCCTTCTCCACCTTCAATTTAGTTGCCTCAACCACCAATGGATCCAAGAAGTTATGAGTGCTTCTAGAATCCACTAGAATTTACATAGTAAAAGACCCAATTCTGCCCAATAGCTTCATGGCATTGCTATTGACACAACTAGAGATGGCATGTATAGACACCTCCAGAACTTCAGAGTCTTGTAAATTCACCTCTTGAGTTACTGTCACTGATTCTTCTCTCAACTCAGCACTATCTTCCTCATATTGTTCACTATCCCCTTGCAAAATATATACCTTAGGAATTTTAAAGGTGTGATTAAAATTACACTTTTTATCATAGTGATAACACAATCCTTCCTTCCTCTTTTCATCCATATGAGAAGAAGTAACTTTCCTGACAGGAGCCATACTCCTCTATCCTTTATTAGATAAATCCACCATATGATCAACAGGCCACTTATCAGCATAGTTCCCAATTTGCCTCCAAGACTTCCTTGAGTTTAACACATACTCTTCTTGAATCTTTGCCAATCCAAAAGCTGCCTCTCAGACAACCCTTTCAACCAATTGGACACAGCCTCAAACTGTGACGTATACAAACTGACAGAATTAGTTTGTTTCAGTCTGGTTAATGCCTCCATTGGGTCATCATATGCTGATGGCCCAAACCTGACTTACATTGCCCCGACTAAAGACTCCCAAGAATTGAGTTGCCCAAAGTCCAAGGCATTTTGGTACCAAACCAATGCCTCCCTATTCATATAGTGCGATGCCACCATTAACATCTGATGAAATGGTACTTGATAAAAATCAAAGTGCTGATTGGCCTTAAAGATCCAACCAGCAGGATCAATACCACTAAAACGTGGAAAATCCAATTGAAAACCCTACTGAACAACACCCCTCTCCTCATGACCTCTAGGCTCATTAGACACCTTTCTATCTCTAAGAGAATTGACATTTACAGCTTCAACCAAAGAATGTAACATATCAGAGACTTGGTTTAACCTTTCTGCCATCCCATTAATGGCTTGCTGATGATGCTCTAACTGCTTCCAAACCATTTCCTGCTGCCTTTGGGACCCATCTTGATGACCTTTCAAGGCTGCACGAGTACCTTTTGCCATTAAAGTTCCCCAAGATCGACTACTAATGATACCACTTGTAACATTCTTGATTGATCAAGAACACTACTTTGCTTCACTTCCGACTCGCGTAATCCAGAACCAACACACGCATGCAAGAACAATAAGAAAGAAAGACTCGCAACATAGAAATGATGATCAAACGCAAGATTCCATATTGAACCTTGACAGGGAATTTTCGAGGAATTCCCAACCTCCAAGATTCCAGAACTGTATTCGTCAAAAGATGATTTACATGCATCAACTATCTACTTTTATATTGCAGAATGGTGAAGAAGAATAAAATGCAACTCTTAAAATGTTAAATGAAGTCCTAAGTTCTTAATACCCAAACTCACTGTTTCATTAAATGCTTTCTTCCAACTAACAATCACAACAACACAATGCCTACTCACAAAAATGCCCCGTATCACTAACTGTCATTTCCATCTTCTGTTATTCTCGTTACAGATCCTTCTTCAACTTCCCTACCTTTTCTTCACAGCATTGCCCCCAGAACACCCGTGACAACATGGTTATGGTGGTGGTCGTCTTGTGCTGCCATGGCGGGCAGAAGTGAGAAACTTGGTGCACATTAGCGTGCAAAATACCAAGTATATCTAAGTATATAATAATAAGCAAAAAAAAAAAAAATATACATTAAAATGATAAAATTATTTTGGGTATTTTAAATAATAAGGTAATATATAATTTTCCTTATATGTTTAAATAAAATTTTGTACATTAATGGAGAATGTTAACTCATTAAAATAATGAACAAGAAAATGTTAAACTACATTTGTTACAGAAGATTAGTCATTTTCTACCTGTTAGACAGCATTTGTGTTGTAACAAGAAATCTAGCTGTTGGAATGCATCATAAGTGGATTATAAGATAATTTACATGTTTAAATTTCATAATAGATAAGAACAGACCAGAGTTTCCTCCTAAAATATATTTCTCCATCTCATAATTGTCAAAAAAATTGTGTTTTTGAATTGTTCTATAAAAATGCTAATGTAGAACAACGAGAAAATAGGGTTTCACTGTGTCTTGGAAACAATTTGGTCAATACTTTATAGCGCGTTGAAAGGGGACAAAATATGTTCTAAAGAAATTGTTGTTACAATTGACCTTTGTGGTCTAGATCTTTATTTTCTATTTTCGTGATTCCATTATTTTCATTATAATTTTCTAATGACTTTACAACAGATTTTGTCTCGTGGTCGAAATGTATTCCATTCAAGTGATGAAGCAAGGCTTTGTTCGTATTGATTGTTTAGATGGTCAAAACTTCATTTGCTGGCAGTAAAAGTGTTGTTCTTCCTCACCACTTTGAAGCTCGCATACATTTTTAAAGATGACTTGGAGGCGGCTCCTGATCCTACTCCAGAAGAAAGTACCGAGTTAAAGGCGAAGTGAATGAATCAAAAAGAGGACAACTTTCTGTGCAAAGGTAACATCCTCAACGCTTAGTCCAATTCGATATATGATGTCTATTGGTCTACTCTTTCGGCAATGGATTTATGAAAGAGTTTGGAAACAAAATATAAAATCAAAGAAGTAGGTATCGAAATGTTTATTATTTCAAATTTTATGGATTTTAAGATGACTAACGATAAGCCAGTTTTAACCCAAGTATATGAGTTATTGCTCATTGTTGGTGATATTAAATCAATGGGAATTGATATTGCTGAGAATTTCTTGGTGGAAGCAATTGTTAATAAATTCTTTATCATGGAATGGTTACAAGAGAAAGCTCAAACATTATGAAAATATTCTTTAGAATCTCCTCAACGCCATTTAGGGATTGAACAAGATTCTAGGAACATATATAGAAAAGATGATTCTTCTAAGATGAAAACAAAAGTTAACGTCATTGATGTTAACAAAACCAAGCAGAAGAATAAGTTGCAGGCCAAGAATGAGAAAAATTTCAAGAAAAATCTGAACCCCAAATATCAAAACAATAAGAAGAAATATCATTGTTTTGTTTGTGGCAAGCAAGGGTATCGCTCTTATCAATTTCGGTATAAGAGAGAAGAAGTGAATGGTGGGATTGAAGACCTCGTTGTGATAGTATGTGAAGCCAACCATGTGACATCCGAGAATGGAAGGTGGCTTGATACTGGAGCTACACTTCATATCTCGAAGGATAGAAATCTTTTTAAGACTTATGAAGTGGTTGATTATGGAACTGAGGTGAAAATGGATAACAACATTCGAACCAAATTTGTTGGAAAGGGAACCATTGTTCTAAAGTTCACCTCCAGAGAAATATTGACTGTTGTCAATGTACATCATGTTCCAGACATGACAAAGAACCTAATTTCTGGAAATCTTTTAAATAAGAGGGGTTTCGAGCTTATGTATGAATCAGATAAATTTATTTTATCTAAGAATGCGTTGTTTGTAAGAAAAAGGCTACTCTTGTAATGGAATGATTAAATTGAATGTAATGGATGAAAATTCGGTTTATATTGTGTCTTCTTTTAATTTATGGCATGGTAGATTAGGATATGTAAATTATGGTTCCATAAAATATATGTCTAATCATGGTTTGATTTCTAATATTGATGATATTGTTAAAAAATGTCAGATTTATGCTCGATCAAAAATAACCAGAAAAGTTTTTCAAAATGTTGAGTGTAAATATGAAATTCTTGAAATTATTCATAGTGATGTTTGTGATCTTAAAAATGTTGAATCTCGTGGTGGTAATAAAGTATTTTCTTACGTTTATTGATGATTGTACTAGATATTCACATGTTTATTTGCTCAAGAGTAAAAATGAATTTTTTTCTAAGTTTTTTATTTATATAGCCGAAGTAGAGAATCAATTGGGCAAAAAGATTAAGGCCTTACGGTCTAATCGTGGTGGTGGATATTTATCAATTGAGTTTACTGAATTATGTGAAATTCATGGGATAAATCACCAATTCAATGCCCCTTCCACACCTCAACAAAACAGTATAGCCAAAAGAAAAATTAGAACTCTTGTTGAGATGGTGAGTGTTAGCCTATGTTAAAAAACTAGATCTTAAAAGACCAAAATTGGGTTCTAAAACCTATAGGTGTGTTTTTATTGGATATTCTCAAAATAAAATGACTTACAGATTTTTGGACCGAGATTCAAATGTGATATATAAATCTAGAGATGTTGAATTTTTTGAAAATTTGATTCAGTCTGATTCTCAAAGTAATACTACTCGTGTCTATGCCCCTAGCACCTCTAAAAATGAAATTGAGCATCCTAGTGAATTTAAACTAAGGAGGAGCAAGAGGCCTAAAAAAGAAACATAATTTGGCCTCGATTTTCTTATCTATCTCGTGTTAGGAGATAGAAAAGATGTGAAAAAGGAAGTTAATTTATTTTCAACGTTGAAAGTGATCCTTCATCTTGCCAAGAAGCTATGTCATCACAAGATATAGATTTCTGGGAAGAAGTACAAATGATGAAATAGAATCAATAGCTTCAAATCAAACTTGGAAACTAGTTAATTTACCTCCTGGTTCAAAAGCAATAGGATGTAAGTGGATTTTTAGAAAAAAACTTATTGCCAATGGCTCTAGTAATAAATTCAAAGCTCGTTTAATGTCTAAGGAATATAGACAATGAGAAGGTATAGATTATTTTGATACATATGCTCCTATTGCTAGAATATCAACTATTAGAATTTATTTTCTCTTGCATCTCTCAACCATCTAGTGGTTCACCAAATGGATGTAAAAACTGCTTTTTTAAATGGTGACCTAGATGGATAGATTTCTATAGAGAAACCCGAGAGTTTTATTATGGCTGGTCATGAAAAGAAAGTTTATAAATTGATTAAATCCCTGTATGGTTTGAAACAAACTCCTAAACAATGGCAATTTGATAAACTAGTTTTATCTTATGGTTTTAGAGTAAACGATGTTGATAATTGTGTATATTATAAAGTAGATAATAATACTTGTGTGATTATTTGTTGTATGTTGATGATATGTTAATATTTGGAAGAAAGTTTCAATATATTGAAGAAACTAAAAAGTTTCTTTCCTCAGTACTTGACATGAAATATATAGGAAAGGTTGATGTGATCCTTGGGATTAAGATCATGGGAACGATCAATAGTAAATTTATCCTTGACACAATCTCATTATATTGAGAAAGTGATCAAGAAGTATGGACTTGAAGACCAAAAGCCAATCTCGACTCCATATGACCTAGTCCTAAATTGAGAGAAAATACATAAAGATGTAGATCCAAACTGGAATATGCTAGTGTAATAGGGAGTCTAATGTATGCTATGCACTACACTAGACCTGATATTGCATTTGCTATTGTGATGTTAAGTAGATTTACTTGCAATCTAGGTAAAGAGCATTAGGATGTGATTTCTAAAGTTTTAAAATATCTGAAGGGGACTATGAATTATGGTCTACACTATCAAAAGGAACCCGCTGCATTAGAAGGATACAATGATGCAAGTTGGAATAGTGTAGACGTATCAACTTGGACTAAACCATTTCCTGTAGTAATGATTTATTATGACAGTAAGGCAACCTTGCTAGTACTACAAGCAAGACCTATAATCAAATCAAGACATTAGTTTGAGGCACAATTATGTGCGTGAATTACTCAATTATGGAGTGATTACTATGAAATAAGTTAATATGTTAAATCTATTCAGAATTTGGCAGATCCATTAACAAAAGGCCTACCAAGAGATATGATCTATAAGACATCAAAGGGAATGAGGTTGAGGTCTATAAATTAAATCACTTGTGATGGGAACCCAACCTTAGACTTGAAATATAGGTAAGGTTCAATAGGTATTAACAAGTCGATAGAGTGATGATTGTTTAACACTAGATAATTGTTTAAAAGGAAATTATCCTTTTAAACCCCAATTTCAAAGAGATGTATTCTAGTGTTAATAGTTTCTAGAGTTTAAAGGATGAGTAAAACTCTTAATAAGATCAGAGAGTAATTTGTCGAGGTGAAACAGGATCACCTTAGAAAATTATAGTGAAAATCACGGAATCACGAAGGCAGAAAATAAAGATTTGGACTCCAAGGCTAGTTCGTAGTTAGAACATATTTTGTCCCCTTTTAATGTGCTATAGAGTATTGACAAAATTGTTCCCAGGATACAATGAAGCCCTCTTTTGCTCGTTGTTCTACTGTAGCACTTTTATAGAACAACCCAAAAACACACTGTTTTGAGAATTACAAGATGGATATATTTTAAGAGGAAAACTCTCATCTGTTATTATCTATTATGAAATTTGAATAGATTAATTATCTTATAATCCACTTATGAAGCATTTCAACAGTTAGAAAATGGCTAGTTTTTTTATTACGTAACAAATGTTTTCTTGTAACAAATGATGTTTAACACTTCCTTCTTTATATATTTGAATGAGTTGACATTCTCCATCAATGCACAATATTTTATTTAATTGACATAATTATTACATATCAAGTAGTGTGGCTGTCAATCCTCACACAAAAATTTATTTAAATGCCACCACTCTACTTTGCAAGAAGCCGAGTGGTGGCATTTAAAACCTCACACATGAAGCATATCTGTACGAGGATGTCTAGACTAATGAATCTCATTACTGTCATATTGAAAATAAAGAGGGTTCATTAAGGCCCTGTTTGGATAAACAATTGGTCTCATCTCATCCCATCTCATTTCTACATCCAAACACTACTCAAACGCAAACACTTTCAATTTCTCTTTCATACTTTTCCGTCTAATCATTACTAATCATTACAACTTTTCCAAACGTCCATATAAAAAAAAAATCAAAATTTTCAAATTCTAAAATAAAAATTATATTAAAAATATATATTTTAACAATATTTTAACTTTATATTATTTTTTATTCAACTTTTTCCCTCTCATTTCCAAAAACCAAATAAAACCCTTAACTTAAACTATTTCACTACTATTCACAAATTTCTCATATGATCTTATCTCATCAGACTATCCAAATGACGCCTAAAACAGAAAACAAAACCATCACAAGAGGTTTACTTTAAAATCAACATGAAATGACAGAAAGGAGGTAACATATGACACATATTCCAAACGAGTAAAACACTAGAGTAGGGTTGTCATATAGGCTGCCCAAGCTTGGAAGATGTAAGGAGGTGAGTTGGGACATTTTATTTTCCAGCTAAATTATTCTTAGGTCCCGTTTGGATGTTGAGATGAGACCCGTTTGGATGTTGAGATCGTCTCATCTCAACATCCAAGCATCACTCAAATACAAATACTTTTTAATTTCAAATCTTAATTTTTTCATCTAATCATTACCTAATCATTACAACTTTTCTAAACTTTCAAACAAAGCACAAAAAAAATTTAACTTTTTCAAATCTCAAAACAAAAATAATATTAAAAAATAATATTCTAAAAATATTTAATTTTATAATATTTTTATTCAACTTTTTCACTCTCCTTAAAATCTCATAAAATATCTTAACTTAAACTATCTCACTACTATTCACAAACCATTTAACTATTATTAACAGATTTCTCATATCATCTAAACTTATTGTTAATATTGTTGTTTTCGCTTATTTCGCTTATTGTGTCGGTTTCCCCATTTTTCCTTTTCCCCTTTTCTTTTCTCTCTATGTCATCAAACCTGCCGCCCACATCTACTCTTTGTCCCTAGCTCTCGTCCCCCCTCACCACACCGGATGCCAAGCCACGCTGTGCGCTGCCACCGTAGTCCTTTCACCGTTGATAAGCTCCTTTGCCCTCATCTCTCTCCATCTTTGTTTCTCTTTTTCTCTATCTGACCTCCTCGTCGTATCATAGCCTCACCGAGTGCTGCCGTCGGCCAAGTCGTACACCACGAGCATGTCAACGCTGGTACGTTTCCCTCCCATTCTCTCTTATGTTTCTCTTTGTTTAGCATACTCTCTCTCTCTCTCTCTCTCTCTCTCTCTCTCTCTCTCTTTCCATCTATCTCTCTCTCTCTTTCTCTATGAGAGATCGCTACAACCCAAGCCTTGCCCTACCGCCATCACCTTCCACGTCATCTGTCAACATATTGGCTATAGGAAGCATCTTTCGGTCCTCTATCTCTGTCATTCTCTTTCCCAGCCCGATACCCTCTCATTCCCTTTGATTTCGTTTGCCTCTTTTCGCCACTGCTTTTGTCATTGTGACGCGTTGTTGTTAATCACCATCATAATAATTGCACTGCCACACGCTGTTGATTTGTCTCTGTTCTTCCTCCCTCTCTCGGTTCCAAAGCCTAAAGATATTGGGTTAAAAACCCTAGCCTCAACCACAACCCCTCCATGCCCCTCCCCATTCGACGCTGCTACAGTGAGCCCCTGCCACTTTGGATCTCTCTGTCTCCATCACTCTTTGTCCCTATCATCCTTTCTCTGTCTCCATTGCATCCTCCCTCTCTATGCCCACTCTTAGGTCGCTAGCACCCCCATGACCTCTCGCCACCCTCACACCGAAAATCCCCTCCCAATAGCAATCATACACAACTCTCTCTCTCTCTCTTTGCCTCTCTCTATCCCTGCCACATTCACACTGTTTCTCTCTCCACTTTAGACACCACCTCTACCCAAGAGGCCACCGCAGCTCCAGCCGACGAGAAGCACAGCGTGGAGCTCGGGTCGGAGGCAATCATCCAGAACCTTTCCCTTCCGCGTTGTAAGTAGGTCTCGGACTATTCTAGACATATCTATTGTTGGATTTATGAAATTGTGACTTGTAGCATTATTATTGTGATCTATGTAGTGGTCGAGGGCCCCGTGAAGTGTTGGGATTGATTTGTAGCTTTGTTTTTGTGTGGTGGCCAAGGGTCCCGTGAAGTGTTGGGATTAACTTGTAGCTTTGTTGTTGTGTGGTGGCCGAAGCCCTTGTGAAGTGGTGGGGTTGACTTGTTGCTTTGTTGTTGTGATCTGTGTAGTGGCTCAAGGCCCTTGTGAAGCGATGTGATACTTGTGTAGTTTGTGATGTATCATGTGATATGCCCTTTTTGTTATTTGAAATGTCATGCTTTGTATATTGAATATTGTTGTTGTATGTCATTCTCTTGTAATTAACTGTTGCGTTTTGGACTACATCTTTGTTGAAACTTGTGAAGTTGCTATTTATTGTATTGATTTTGGTGGTGCATGCGTCTCACAACCCTAAGTCGAGATGGGGTATTGATGCAACTCCAAATTGATATGGGGTATCTGGGTCCAGATTCTACGTTGATTGCATTGAAGTACTACCTTAAGAAGATGAATCTATACAAATATGGAAGGAAAAGTTTAATATCTTCCTTGGACTAAGGGCACTATTAGTTATTTTCCTTCAAATCATATATTTATGCTCATTCTTACTTTGTTAGTAAATATTTAGTTTCAAGTTTGGAAATGATTCCAGTTTTGATTTTGACCAAATCGTTGGTAGGATTCTTGTTTATTTATGTTAATTTCTCATACAATAATTTAGATTTTTTCATTTTTGGAAAAGTCTTCATAATTTCAAATTTTGCAGCTATTTAAGTCCGGCTTGTGGTTTTCAAAAAATAATTTCAAATTTTACTATTAATCAATATTATTTGGAATTTTTTTCTTTGTATTTTGGGAGAATATCTTTTCTTCTTTCTTTGTGAATTATCTGTTGAAACTAGCCAGCAAAATAATTACTATTCTGTCTAGCATTAAGTATTATCTCGGTGGAGCTCATGTGGTCACTCGGGAGTGCATAAAACTAAGTGACATCCAATGAGTTGTTGTTGGGTGACAACGGGCTTGGGTGAGATGGGAACGCTCTCAGATTGACTCGTTGCTTCTCTACTAGTGGAGGCTAGAGGATGCCTAGCCATGAACGTGCCAGGAGTGAAACTGGGCATTGCCTATTACGAAATCACATGTACGGTTATTACCCATGGTGTGACAAAGGGAGTTAGAGTGTGTGGATGGTCCATAGGAGAGACCATGGTGCGCACATTAATAAAGTGACTATTTGGATTTAATGTGGGGGTGTGTGAGTATCACAACTCCAAGCTGAGATGAGGCATTATCTCTGTGGAGCTCCTCTGGTTATGCAGGAGTGCGTAAAACTAAGTGATACCCCCTGGGTTGTTGCTAGGCAACAACGGGCTCAGATGAGATGATAACGCTCTTTGGTCGACGTCGTTGCCTCTCTTCTAGTAGAGGCTAAAGGTTGATTGGCCACGAACACACCGGGTGTAGAACTGTGCATTGCTTGTTATGAAGTCGCACACACAGTTGGCATGGTGTAACGAAAGGAGCCCGAGTGTGCGGATGGTCCATAAGGGAGACCATGGTGCATATCTTAATAAAACAGATATTTTTTGGGTGTGTGAAGTATTTGGTCCAAACAGATATTTGGTTATTTGGAAAATGTAAAATATTACATTCTTCAGTGTTTACTTATTTGCATAAGTTTCTTTTCTACCTGCACGTATTTAGAGTGTTAGACATAGTTCTACTTACTGAGATTTTGCAAAATCTCGCTATAGTGTCCCCACTTGCAGCTCTGCTCCTCGAAATCGTAGATTTTGATGCAAAGGATGAGTATGATAAAGGGTATGAGTATGAAGGTCCGACTTCACCAGAAGAATGAAGATCGGGGTTATTCCCCCTTTGTAATTAAGTGTTGATTTCGAATTTTTGAAATTATGGGATGATTGTAATATTCTATTGTCTGCTATTTGAAGACTTGTGACTTATGGATATTTTGGGTTGTGATGTATTTACATATTCAAGTATTGTTACTTACAATGTGTTAATGGATACCTTTTTATCCTTTATTTACTGCAAATTTACTGTACAGATATAGGGAACATATATGGAGCATGTGCAGACACACTTGTTATCACATTGCATGAGGGGTGTACGACTTGTGGCCATCATCCCAACATCGCATCTACTGCCAAATCACAAGCGAGGGCCCAGGGGCGCCACAAAGGCAAGCCTAGTTTGAAGGTGAGAGCACTCCGTGATAGCCCTGAGGAGCTCAGAGGGCAACAGGTGACGTACTCAATGCCATGCTCCATCAAAGATGTCACAATAGAAGTACGCCTAGTGGGGAAGAGGAACACGAACCTGCAGGCCATATCGTCTAACCTCATAAGTAAGGCATAGTGCCACTTGGGCGACTCTCATAAGGAGAAGGACTATGTGTTTAGCCCCATGGCAAGTTTCAAAGACGTGTGTGCCTTGTCCCATCAGTCCACTCAGTATTTACCATTCTTTAGTCTAGAGAATACATGGACGACCATGGTTCAAGATCGTCATCTCCGTCAATTAGGGGTTAGGATTCGTTAGGACTATAATTGACAGTTATGCCATATTAAAGAACACATGGACTAAAGATTTAATTAATTTATTTATTTTTGCCAAAATTTATCCTAAGAACTAGTTTAAAATGGGAAAAATCCTAAGAGCCAATAGAGAACTTTACACATTTTGCATAGCAGAAACAAATTGTGAGAATCGTGATGAGGAGAAGAAGCTGCATGTGTATTCATTAGATGGGTAAGTAGGTAATTACATGATCGATGCAGGTTGATGAGAGAAGAAGTAGAAGCAACGAGAAAATGATGTTTGCTTCCCTTTTTAAATATGCTTAATTAATTTGTGAAAAAAAGTTTAACGGCCCGCTAGAAATTCAATGGTAGAATCTCTTTATATTTTAGGAACCTCATGAAAACTCCATAAGTTTTCACAAATTGACCAATCGCGTAGGTTTTAGTATGTCGGCATAGTCATTGTTGCCATTCACTATGGTGCCAGAAGTGCCATTTTATTTATTTGAGATAGTTAGAAGTGTCAGAATGCGATAAGGCTTGCGCCATTAGACTCAGTTGATTATTTAGGATTTTATGGCTTAATAATCCCATTTTCAATTTTTGAAAACACGTTTTGATTATTTCAAGGCACTTTAGGATGAATTTCAATAAATGAATTTCATGATTAGTTTAGAATGTATATTTAGGATTTTACAGTGCAATGTTTATTCTTCATTTTCTTGGAGTGAATAGTAATCTCAATAGTAACACATAGCGCAGTGTTTTCAGAATCACAATATGGAATGTCCAAATTAGGTTGGATAAGTTTTATTTGGACACATGGCAAGATCATAGCCACACTTGGTGAATAGTATTAGGCACTTGTCACCAAGAAGAACCATTAGATGGATTAAGAAGGAAATCAATGTATGAGATCAAGCCACCTAAGCTAAACCCTAATTGATCCGATTTCTAGCATTGTGTTTAATCACTTGATTAAATCACTTTCACTTGCTATTAATTCCTCAAGTTCATGTTATGACATCATTATCCACCCATTTAAAAATTGAAAATTTGATTGGGTAAAGAAAAAAATGGATTTGGGTTTGATAGCATCTCAAACCCTAACCAAACCCTCTCTAAACCCCAAATGAAGCCCATTCGTGAGGCCCAAGAATTTTGGCCACTTGGCAAAGCTTCTTGGGTAAGTTTCCCCCACCCATGGTAGACAAACCTCTACCCAAAGCATGCCCCAAATTTGTGCATGATGTGAAGGCCAAAGGCCACCTCACCACCACCCTTCTCTTAGATATTTCTTTGGCTGAAAACCACTCACTATTGCCTATTGTTTTGCTCATTGTTTAGGACAAACCCATCATCACTCAAATGTCACTCAAGCCCTCCTTTCACTCTTCATAATGTGTAAGATGCGTGCAGGTCTTTACTTCCCTCATTTAACCACTTTTCACTCACATCCTTGTAAAGCAACCCTTAGAAGCTCTCTTGAGCAGATTTCAGTAGCTTGTTCCATGCCATGTTTTGAACTTTTGTAAGTATCGTCTCAGAATGACTCCTTCATTGAAATTTTTCTTCTTTGAGTATAGCTTTCATGGGTGTCTTTTTCGTTGGGTTTAATGGTTGTTTGATCGGTCAAAAGTTTTTTTAACCGTGAAAGGTCAATATGGGCGACAATTTAGATAGTGTGTTGTGTTTTGAAGTTTTTGACCAAGCTAATGGACAAATCTTGGTCCCAACTTTTTATGGAGTGTTTTTAACATGTACATATGAATGTTTGTTGGAGAGTTTTTTGGAGATTAGTTGCCTGATTAAAGATTTTGATGAAATATTTTCTCAGATTTAGAAACTTAGAAACAGGAAGAGGAAAAACATTTTCTGTTTTAAGAATGTTTGAGTCTTTTGTGATTTAATCTTACTCCAATGGTTTTGATAATTTTATTTGATGACCTTGAGCCTTTTATCTGCATTTTGAGATGTTAGTTTCAAGCTTTTTGATGTTGGTTTCAAAGATGTAAATTTTTATGCAAGAGATTATATGGTTGGGTCAAAAGTTTGATGTCTTTAGTTAGATCCATATTTTGAGTTATTTTTAGCCATTTGATTTTAAGTTTAATGCTTGGATCTACTTTAGAACACATTTTTAAACCATGTGATGTTTTGATTTGAATATCTCACCATAGAATAACTTAGAGCAAGTGTTCGATCAAAACTAGTTGGGAAAGCAATTCTGTTTTTGGACTAAGTATAGAGTCGAGTACTTCAAGTGATGTTTTGTAATTTGTGGTGACTTTTATGTGTTGATTCAAAGCATATTAGTTCTTGTGAATGTGTTATGAACATGTTAGAGGAAAATTTTGGATTTTTGGAGTTTTGAGAATGCTTTGAAACGGGTCAAACCTTGAGACTCAAGAGTTGTATTTTAGTTAAAAAGTTTGTATGTTTTTACTAAAGAGTTTTGTGATTATGTGAAGGCTAATCTTGTTGGATGTTTTAAGCATGTTTTTAAACTTATAACATGAGGATCTATGTTGCAATATTTCGGTTTGATCATGAGTTTTGGAGTTGGACAAAATTGTAACAAAAAATCAAAGAGAAATGGCCTTTGAAAGTTTCGGCTCTAGCATATTTCTTATAGTTGTGTTTGGTTTTAAATTTTTCTAAGTTTATATTTGAGTTTAGGACAAAACTTATATGGGGAATATAAAGTTTGGTGATTTTTGGAGTTAGGGCATGAAATCCTTAAGTCAGGGATAAAATGATTATTTTTTCACATGTAGAAAGTTAGCATTTCTTCATGTTTCTATTTGTTAGTGATAAAGTTTCTAACATTTAGATCTCCTACTTACAATTTCTTGTATTTCATGCTTTACCTCATAAAACGCAACGATCACTGTAAGTTAGCTCTTAACTTACTATCAGATTATTGCATATGTGTGACAAGTAATGGAACTACAATCTATGTATGTATGTTATCATATATACCATACTATGTCATGTCACTTCATGATTACCTGTTACACAATTTATTGTGTCATATATTTCTATCTGTTACAAGTATATTATGTTATGTATTGCTATCTGTTACACAATTATTATGTCACGTATTTCTATCTGTTACAAGTATATCATGTTATGAAATATTGTACGTTACATGTTATGTCATGTTATAAAATATTGTTTGTTACATGTTATGCCATGCTACGGAATATTGTCTGTTACATGCTACGAAATATTTTCTCGCTCATTGTATGTCATGTCTTTCGCCTTACGTTACATCAGGGTTTTTGTCCTTTCGTTTCTTGTCACGTTTCATCTCGAGTACAATTTGTGTATCTTGGGAACAACCTTTCAAGTTATGTCAAGTCTATTTACGTTTATCAGGACCCTAAGTGCTATGATGGGGTAATATCTTAGCGGAACTCCTTTGTTCATACTGGAGTGTCTAAATTAGTGTGAAATTTTCTAGGTTGATAAAGTAAAGTCAACAGGTTACGAATGGGGCCTAAGTAACTGGTCACCGGAGTGCACCAGGCACTAACGTCAATGGAGCCATATTTCATTTCACATTATGCGTACTCGTGCAGGTGCAGATACCTAATTTGAGATACGTACAATACATGTGTCCGCAGCAATTGTGGCACACACGATACGTGTGTCCACCGCAATTGTGGCACTTAAATACGTGTGTCTACAACAATTGTGGTACATACAATACGTATGACCACAACAAATTGTGGCACATGATATGTTAACGCACTCATAGCTGGTGCAGATATTTGTGTTGTGATGTAGTAATCGGTAGGGACACATGGCTCAGGGGGACCTGTGTATCACCCATATGGTCACTTTTAATTATCACATTTGATAGACAAGATTACTCTACTATGATAACCCATTGAGACAAGAATATTATTATGGTAATCCCATGAGACAAGAACATCGTGGTAACTCCATGAGACAAGAATGCATTTCAAGTTCACTTTCATATATGCTATATTTCAAGCTCACGTTCATGTTATGTTCAAGCTCATGTTTAGTCATGTTTCAAGTTCACATTCATGATATGTTTCAAGTTCACGTTTATAATATATTTCAATTTCACGTTCATGCTAGTGTGTATAAGGGCAGGTGAGGTGATGAGTAATATGTAAAGTCGATGATACTCACCCACCGATTAGACTAAATGCTTTTTACCTTGTGATCAAAATAGCGTTCTACATTAGGTTGAAAATGAAGAGAGATATTGTAAACGTCAGATTTAGAAGAGATGGGAAATAACCAAGCAATATTTAGAGAATTTACCAATGAAATTAATAACTATTACCATTAATTGAAAGATGACTAGCAGAACCCAGACATCAATAAACAATAGATATGAAGGACCCTTAGAGAATGATGGAGGCAAATAGAATGGTAAACAATGACTAAGTAATCATTTCTAAAACATTTAAAAGGAAACTATAAAAAGACAATAATTAAAAAAATAATACTTAATTTTTTTTTTTCAAATAAATACATAGGCAATCAAACTTGAAATCAAGGCAAGGGTATCGAAACTTTTTGAAGTATTGATCACACCAATTGACCAGACGGCCTTCGTCACCAATTAGTGAGTTTTGAATAACTTATCACACAATCATCACATGCTTCATTAATGGAAACACTATTAAAAATATCTATTTTTAGATAATCAGATTTTTTATATAATCTTTTAATATTAGCTTATCTAGCTTAATATTTTATAAAATCAGTAAACTTATACGTTATTCATAAAATTGACAAATAGTAAAGGCTTGATATTGGTGGAATATTTTCTCTAATGTTAAATAGGTGCATATAATTTTAGGGGCTACCAAGTTCGAAAAATTCCTTCATAAATTATATGAGATTAGAAATTTCTTCCTATAAATTGACTTGTAGTGCATAAAATTGTAATTTGCAATATTAACATTGGCCATTGATTTACTGCTAGTATGTTTTTGTTGATTAGGAAGTGAAGGTTGCTCTATGCTTCTGCATGCATTTACCATAGTTGCTTGTTTGCGGTTGATGGAGAAGGAAAAAAACCCTCTCTTGTTTTATTGTCATAGGCTTATTAGTGTTTTTTGGGTATTGTTATCAATTCACCTTCTTGTTATTGCTTTGTTGTTTGTACAAGGTTATTTGCCCTCTTACTAATAGTCTTGTTGATTAGACCATTGATTCTTTTATATAGTGCTCATTGAAAATAAGATTGTTTTACTTATCTAAATATAACTAAATTATTTAACTGAGCATGTAAAGATATTGAAAACTAATAACTTTTAATGATTTGGAAATAATAAGATTCAGCATTTTAATTTCATTATTGTCAAAAAATTAAGTATACAATTTTCTATTTAGACATGTGTTGGGCAATGGTAGCTGCGTAAGCTATTGTAATATTTTTAAAGTTAAAATCCGACATAAGAAGATGAAACAAAATGCTACACATATTCCATCATAATAGCTTTCGAATGGATAAGACTAATTAAAAATAATCTTATAGTGACAAGACTGAAAAAAGGTTATGTAAACTTAAATTTTTCCTTCATAAATACATGTGCGTGTGTGTGTATATACACATGCAACTTATTTTTATCTTGTCTCTTCCTCTAGAAAGCCATTGTTTTGAAGATTATTGGTATCATAAATCTAGATCATGAGAACGAAGATGAGTTTCTTATGATAGTGAAAAAAACAACCAATAGAAGGTGGTGTAGGACTGACTAATGAATTCTTATGGTAAATGAATTTCTCCATATGCAATCCTTGTGATTGGATTTGGTATGAAGAGAAAAAAGACAAAAACTATTAGATAATAGAAAACTCTTATGTCAAAGAAAGGGAAATCCATGGATAATGCAAAATTGCTCGTAAATCTAGTTTTCTAAAAGGTAGGCATAGCTTGATTTTCATATCCTACTACCCAATAGTACCAAGAAAGATAACATCTAAAATATAATGTTTTTGCTACTTTCTATGTATTTTACATATGAGATAATTTAAGTCAGAATTACATACCATTGTTTTAATGTTGACAATTTATTGATACAAAGATTTTCAGTTCTTAGTATGAGAATATGGTAAAGATCATAATTGCTAAAAGAACCTTTTACTCGATATCTACACTTAGAAGGGCTATCAACATTGTGAAATCTCAAATGACATAATAGAGAAGAAGAAACTTGTGCCCCTAGTAGGAGACAGGAAATCGTGATTGCTCGATCTGCATGAGTCACTCCAACATCTGATTTTTGTATGTGTCAGTCCGGTACGGTACTGGTTGTGGTCCTTCTTACGAAAAGGAGGCCCACTTTGATTCTATGTATCGAGCATGTATGCGCGCGGCCATATATAGTAGATAAAAGAAACTATTTCTCTAGCTTTTTTCAATCAAAATCTTGTGCTTATTTTTCCTTTCTTATGGTTAATCTCTAATCGCTTTATGCTTCATCTTCCTCTCTATGCTTACTCTTCATCTTCATGTTTAAACACATTACTTTGTTATCAAGCTTGTTTATCTTTAGTTGTTATTTACGAGTTCCCAAGAGTATTGCTATAGCTCTATTACTTAATTATTACGTGACCAAGACTTTTATTATAGATCCGTGTCTGTGTTTGTGAGTACATGTTTTCAAAAGGTTTTTTGCTTCCATTATGAGTATACATATATCTCATTTTTAGCTGGTGCAGCAACTGGAGGAACAGCAGTTTTATGCATATATCCTTTAGATCTAGCTCATACTAAACTTGCTTATCAGGTTGTTGACACTTATGGTATGAAGAGTAATCATGCTCAACCTGCATATAATGGCCTAAGAGATGTACTCAGAAGCGTGTACAAGGAGGGAGGAATGCGTGCACTTTATCAAGGGGTATCAGGCCCAACACTCACTGGAATCCTTCCTTATGCTGGGTTAAAGTTCTACATATACGAAGAACTCAAGAGGTATGTTCTTGAATAGCATCAAAAGTCCATTGTGATGCGTCTTTCTTGCAGAGCTCTAGCTCGTTTATTTGGGCAAACCTTCACATACCCACTAGATGTTGTTAGGAGATAGATGCAGGTTGAAAATCTGCAACCTTCAGTACATGGAAATGTCAGATACAGAAACACATTAGAAGGTCTTACTGTTATTGTTCATAATCAAGGATGGAGACAGTTGTTTGTTGGTCTAACCATTAACTACATGAAGATTGTTCCTTCCGTTGCAATTGGTTTCACCGCACTCGACATGATGAAATTTTGGCTCCGAATTCCACCTCAATCGAAGACTCTCGAGCAATATCTGCTGCCTGACCCACGTCCTCTTTTCTTTCAACAAACTCTTCCTCCTTATCACTTCGTAATCCACTCCCTCACAACAGTTCTTCCGCCCTTTTCACACATCACTCCACCACAACTGTAAAGCCCGTAGGGGTCGGAGAGTTACTTCCTTTCGCTTAAAATCATATATCATGGCACCAATATAGACTCCAAAATCTCAATGCCATATAAGAATTATTGTTTCAAACCAATTACCTCAATATAAACAACCTCCCAAAATACCAGTTTATGAAAACACGACAAAATTACTTAATAAAAATTTCTCAAAACTCATATAAATCTTCTATGCTCAAATCATCTCATCCATGCTCCATAATCTTGATCCTCAGTTGAAATATTCAAATCATCTGAAAAATATTGTGGAGATAACGAGTGAGTTATCAACAACTCAGTAAGTAAAGAAACTATACTAGTATATAAATATGAGCATTTTCACCGAGTTCAAAATGCAGAACAAAACATTTTAGTTTCAGAAATGCAAATCCAAAAACATATTATCAGAGCGACAGTTCAAAATGATCATATTCAAAAAATGTTCTTTAGCATAACAGGACTGAACATCATTATCTTATCATATTATATCATATCATATCAGAACAGGTAATTTTCCAGCTATCTTTTTTTAATAGTATATGATAGATGTATTAAACATATAGACATAATATTTTTTTATAGCAACAGAGTATTGTGAACAAAGCAAATAGATCAAATTTAACGATACACCATCATGCGGATTCTCGATTTTTTCATCGTTTGTCTAACAAAATGGTAAGTTATTCTAGTCCTCATTAAATATTAACACATAATACACTTTTCTAATTTAAGTTCTAATAAAATTTTCCTTTTGTAGAATGAAGAAAGTCCTGCTGACTACGATCTGACCCAATTGTATGCTAAAGCACATAAAAATCGTGATAGTGTTTGGACCAGTCCCGAAGCAGATGTAAATTATGTAGGTTTAAATTTCTTTAATTCCATTGTCTAATAATATTTTTGTTACTTATACTAATTTTAATGTTTTTATTTTTGTAAGACAATATGATCTCTTAAAGAAACTGCTGTGGATCCATCTGATGCATCATCTATCAACAATGCTCAGATCTTTTCTCAAGTTCTTTTATGACGTTCTAAATATTTGAAGGGCTTAGGACGTTGCGTGAAGCCATCCTCAACATCATCATTCTCCTCTCAAGTCAGATCGAATGACGACAAGACTAAGGAATTGGAGGAGGCAACACTTGAGATAGAACGATCGAGGTCCAAGGAAAAAGAGTTGCTGACCCGATTAGATCAAGCAGGTGATCTTGAGGCAAGATTAGAAGAGAACATGTAGAGGAGACTTGGGACGGAGGTACAAAAAGCTGTGTTTGAACAGTTGCAGTCAATTATGTCCCAAAACTCTATACCACCACTACAATTTTAAAATTTATTTTTTCTTTCATTGTCTTTCTATTATTATGTTCCAAAACATTGGAACAATTGATGTTTCAATTACAATTTGTGTAATATTAGTATGGTATTTTTAATTAATTAAATTCTGTTCTGTATGATTAATACTGTTCAAATGGTAAATATTAAATTCGAACGGTAAATTACCATTTATAAATCCATCTGAACAAAAATAGACACATTTGAACGACAAACGAGAGATATAGTCCGTACGGCCGTTCGAACATTGAAATATTTATTCGAACAATATTAATATGCAATACCCAGTTCGAATAGACAGAATTTCACAAAATAAAATGTCTGTTCGAACGGACATAATTTATGTTTCAACAAAAGTCATTCAAACAAAATTTATTGGTTCGAACAGGATCAAATCTGGTTGTTAGTTTGAATAAAAAATTTTAATTTGTTTGAATGGACGGGTCGGTTCGAACTGAGAAATATTCCATTCGAATAATATTTTGAGAAACAAAATTGGTTCGTCAAAAAAAAAAAATTCCGTTCAAACAGTTTCGGCTGGTTCCACCAAATTTCATCCCTAAAAGTGATTTTTTGAGATGAAAAATTGAATTTCGTCTCCAAAACCTTTTGAGACGGTCTTTTCAAGACAAAATAGAGACAAAAATGTCTCCAAAACCATTTGAGATGAAATTGGGGTTGTTTGAGACAATTTTTAGTCCCAAAAAGCCCAATCTCTTGTAGTGATATCAGAACCAGAATCAAAAAGTCATGCCAAAGGTTTTTCAGATGCTACATCATATGAAAATAGAGTACTGAAATAAATTCAGATCATTTCACATATTCAAAAGCTTCTTCTGACCATCTTCGCATCACATGCACAAATTTTCATAAATTTTATATTCGCTCTTTTTGCATAGTTCAGAAAACAGAATGCACAAAATAAGCTAATGTATACACTAGTCATGACAGAAAATACTTTTTTTTATACATATTTTATGCATATGCAGAACACATATTTGAGATTGTTTTCAGATTTCTTTTCAACACAAACATGCATATTTTCAAAATCAATCTCATTTTATTTCATCTATGCAAAGTCTAGCATAGGAACTCTGCTTATCTAGACTTTTTTTGTTTTCTTGAATTTTCTTACAACCGTGCTATCGGAAAATTGATCATCACCTATAAAATAGTCACGCGTAACTTTCGTAAATTTTCAATTGAATGCGCGTATTTCATAATCAACACCGGAGTTATACAAAATCTATATTTTCCTAGTATCTAAAACAAATCCTCGAAACCCTAAAATATCGTCACCCTCGAAAATACTTTAAAAAAATACCTAAAATGCCTACAACTTCCAACATCTAATATCTCTTAGTTTTATTACAAAAAATCCCTGTAATTAAGAAATACTGGATCACTTACTAAGAGGGTCATACATGTAATTTATTTCTAAGGGGCTTAACGTAAAGTGGAGGAGAGTGACTTACGAACAGAAGTGTATGCATGCGACGTGCGTCGTGGGTTCAGCCATGAACCTCCAGCATGGGTGAGTGACTATGGATGTTCCGGCGGTAGAGCCTGAAAATGAGAGAGAGACAGAGACAAAGAGATCTCGGTTCGAGAAAGAGTCGTGAGGGGGAGACACGACGAAGGCGACAATGGCTTACCATGAAGGGGACGACAAACCTAGGGTGGCAACGGTCGGCAATTTCTGTGGTTTCCTACGCTTTTGGCTCTCGATTGTAGTGGTTGCAGTGGCTCACGATGGAGAGGTTGATGTTCTATTTTGGGGAGCAAAAATAGAGGTCCCTTTTTCAATGATGGCCAACGGTGGCTCAACGTGGGTTCACGGCTGGGCTACGTTGGTGAGGTTTGGGCAGGTGTTTAAGTGTGGTGGACGTACACGGGTTGTACTTCCGTGGTGGAGAGGATGCACTGGAGTTGGTTTCTTCCTCTCAGTTTGTTCCGATACGTAGTTGGCGGCTTGTGGAGGTGCAGTAGCTAGGCCTTGGGTTGGTGGTTTCCGTGAGGTGGAGTGGTGGTGCACGACTAGGTGGGCTTGGGAGATGGTTGATCAGAGGGAGGAGATGAACGGTGGCTGTAGTGTAGCTACACACATCATAAGGAGCTTGTTTACACGTTGGGTAGCCCGCAACCCTCGTTTCTCGACCTATCTCGATGGGTGGTGGTGCAAGATGTGATGCTGGACGGGCTGGCGGTGCATGTTAGTGGTTCTTTGGGCTTTGGTGATGCTAGTGCTCGGTTAGCATGGGGTGGGCTAGTGGTTGGCGGTAGTTGCAGTGGAGGCTGTGACGGTGTTCTGTCATTACTTGCAGTGTTTCTATGGTGGTTTCTTGGCTTCAGTGCACAAGAGAGATGGGGATGAACATTGGAGTGGTGTGTGAAAAGGGGGGAAGAACTACCGTGTGGGAGTGGGATACAGAGTGATAAGGAGGAAGAGTTTGTTGAAAGAAAAGTGGACGTGGGTCATGGTGGTGGGAGGAAACTGTCACCTACGTGTGATCTAGGTTTATGTTATCTATATCAGCGTGGGGAACCCATTGATATGACATGATTGCCTATATATTTAGTCTCCCAAAAAGTAGCCATAGCTTGATTTTCAGAACTTGCTTTTCAATAGTACTTAAAATATAGTATTTAAAATAATTAATATGTTTATGTTGCTTTCTAAATAATTTGAATATGAGATCATGTATGTCAGAATTCCATATCATTGTTTCATTGTTGACAAACCTTATGATACAAAGATTTTTCATTCGTAGTATAAGAATATTGAAAAGATTAGAATGCCTGAAAGTGACAAAAACAAGTTATGGTTACCAAAAGCAAAATCTACTATTAGTCTTTCTGACAATATGCCTAGGCGGGCTATCTACATTGTGAAATTTCAAATCGCACAATTTTAACTTATGGCAAGACAGTTTGTAACATCAAATATGTAATTGTAGAAGTAACATTATCTCTCAATTTTTTAATAACTAAATCAAATATGTAAATTATTACAAATTGTATAAAAGTAATAAGCATTACCCTAGAAAATAACATGACGAAAGTTTCCATAAACAAATCTAGGCAAAAAATAAATAAATAAATAAAACCATCTACATGAGAGAATGGACAAATATAATACTTGAACCTAATAACAAAACTCTACGCAATCAAATTTATTCAAAACCCCTTCGAAAATTTAACCTAAATCAATTTCTTCCTCTTTCTAATTGAAAGTTTTGCGTTTTAAACTTCCATGATTTTTAATTATCAATTTCCTTATAAAAATAATTTTTTAATTTCATCTTAAAATATTTCTATGTTCCAAACTTGTAGTGCTTTAGACACTATGTGATGAACAAGACGCAATGCCGGATGACTTTGCTGAGAATGCCAATGATCAATAGATGTTCGAACATCAAAGTTGGTAATGGGTGAAGAAGACAGATGAGATGTAGTGGGAAGAGATCGTGATTACTCTTGCCTCTGAGGAGGGTAGCTCACGAGGATTGATCCTTCATACAAAAAAAGGATGGATGAAACTCAAAATCAACATTATCATCTTTAGTGAATTGTTAAACAAATAATAAGTAAAATTCCCTTATCCATGTCCTTTGCTAGTTGGACGTGAGTTTTGTTGGAAATAATTTTAAAATAATTAATTATATATTATATTTATTAATAATATTTTGGGTTGATTTTGGAAGTTGTAAATTATTTTGGAAAGAGATATGTTATGGAAAGTTTATGAAGGTTATCCTATTTTGTGTTTATTTGCATACCATAAGAACATTAAATTTGTGAGGTTCGAGCCACACCTATGTCACTAAACAAGTTTGAAAAAGTAATGGAGCCAATATTGGATTACTAATGGCACATAGTTTAAGAGAGTTTGCTGCGGATTTTGTTAAACTCGAACGTTTTGATGGAGCCAATTTTCGACACTGGCAAAAGAAGATGCACTTTCTCCTGGTCAGTCTTAAAGTGGTTTATGTTCTAATCACTTCTAGACCGTCTACAAATGTGGATGAGACAATTGCTCAAAGTGGGGCAAGAATCAAATGGGAATAAGACGACTACATCTGCAAGGGTCACATCTGCAATGCAATGTCTGACACATTATTTGACGCTTACCAGAACAAAGCAACCGCCAAGGATCTGTGGGATGCACTTGAGGCTAGGTATCTTTTGGAAGATGCTACAAGGAAGAAATTTCTAGTTACCAAATTTTTCAGTTATAAAATGGTAGACTCTAGGCCTATTATTGAACAATTCAATGAAATTATGCATATTCTTGATCAATTCACTCAACACAATATGAAGATGGAAGATTCTATATCGGTTTCATCCACTATCGATAAACTTCCTCCATCATGGAAAGACTACAAAGGAAGTCTGAAGCATAGAAAGGAGGAAATGTCTCTAAAAGATCTAAGCCAACATCTTCGTATAGAAGAGGAAATAAGGCTTAGACATGGTAAGGAAGAGCGTGACTCTTTGACCTCCAATATGCATATGGTAGAGGGATGGAAAACCCACAAAACTGGACAACCCAATCAATCCGAATATGAAAATCGGAAGAGAAAGAATAACTTTGGAAGAAAACAAAGTCACTTCCAAGGCAAGAATCAGAAGAAACTGGGGGTAAATTGCTTCCATTGTGACAAGCCGGGCCATTACAAAAGAGATTGTCGTTCTCTTAAAAAGAAACAACAAAACTCTGACTCCAAAGAGTATTTTGTGGGCATGATTTTTTAGGTCAATTTTCTCGAAGGAGACAACTCTTGGTGGATTGACTCAGGAGCAACAAGACACGTTTGCAAAGACAAGACTTTGTTCAAAAGGTATGAGTCGGAAGAAGATGGATGTGTTATCTACATGGAAAATTCATCCACTGCTACCATTAAAGGCAAAGGCGTAATAGATTTAGAGTTCACCTTTGGAAAAGTGCTTACTCTCAGAGTTGTATATCATGCACTAGAAGTTAGGAAAAATCTTGTATCTGGTAGTCTTCTGAATAAGTATGGGTTTAAATTAGTCTTTGAGTCAGATAAATTTGTTTTGACCAAAAGGGGTAATTTTGTGGGGAAGGGATATCTGAGTGAAGGCATATTCAAACTCAATATTAATAATAAAGTGAATGTTTCTACTTATATGATTGATTCATATTCTTTATGGTATTGTCGTTTATGACATATTCATGCTAGAAGACTTGATGACATGGCTAATTTAAATTTAATTCCTAAATATGCCAAAGATAGGATAGATAAATACAGAATATGTATGGAAACAAAAATTACAAGAAAACCATTTTCTAGAGTAGATAGAACTTCATCTTTATTGCAATTAATACATAGTGATGTATGTGACTTGCATAGCATGCCTACTAGAGGAGGTAAAAAATATTTTGTGACTTTTATAGACAATTTCTCTAGATGTTGCTATGTTTATTTGATGCATTCGAAAGACCAAGTTTTGGATCATTTTAAGGCATATAAAAATGAAGTAGAAAATCAATGTGACGTCAAAATAAAATGTTTTAGATCCAATAAAGGTGAATATTACTTTCCTATTTATTGTGAATTTGTAGGCATTATTCATGAATTTACTTTGGGCGGAATGGAAAAATAGAACTTTAGTAGAAATTGTTAATGTCATGCTTACTAATTCTGGTTTAAACAATAGTTTGTTGAGAGAAACTATGCTTACAGATGCTATATTTTGAATAGAATATCCCACAAGAAAACTAAAGTTTCTCCATATGAACTATGGAAGAAAAGAAAACCAAACTTAAATCATTTAAAAGTTTGGGGTTGTCGAACCATAGTTAGATTACCTGAACCTAAGATAAAGAAGTTAGGACAAAAAGCCATTGAGTGCATTTTCTTAGGTTATACACATCACCGTGTTGGTTATTAATTCCTAGTTGTGGAACCTAATGGTTCTATTGACATCAATACAGTGGTTGAATCTAGGGATGCTGAACTTTTCAAAAATAGATTCAATGTAATTCCACTTTATAATGATAACATAATGGAATTAGATAGATCACTTGAAAATAATGGTGAGTCTGGTGAACCATTTGAACCAAGGAGGAGTAAACGAATCAAAACTGAAAAGTCATTTGGACCAAATTTTGTTGTGTACTTGGTAGAGGGTACAAGAGATTCATCTTGTAACCAAATCATGATTACACATAATGTTGAGAATGATCCTTTGACGTATGAAGAGGCTATGAATTCTCAGGATGTAGCTTTTTGGAAAAAAGCTACTAATGATGAAATGGATTCGAATCATGGGTAATAATATTTGGAAATTAGAGATTTACCCCCTGGTTCGACACCTATTGGTTGCAAATGGATTTTTAAAAAGAAACTAACAGTAAATGGAATAATTGAAAAGTGTAAGGCAAGACTAGTAGCTAAGGGTTTTACCCAGAAGGCAGGATTGCTACTATCAGAACTTTGATTGCCTTGGCAGCCATCAACAAGCTTGAAATCCATCAAATGGATGTTAAGACTGCCTTTTTGAATGGTCAATTAGAAGAAGAAATTTATATGGAACAACCCCCTCGGGGTTTGTCATGCCTGGCGAAGAGCAAGAACATAAAGTTTGTAAATTGGTTAAGTCACTTTATGAACTTAAACAAGCACCAATACAATGGCATGAAAAGTTTGATAAAGCTGTAGTGAACAATGGTTTTAGGATACATAAATCTGATAAATGTGTCTACAGCAAGTTTAATGGAAATAAAGGTATTATAATATGAGCAATGCTACACAACCTCCCAACCTCCACACACCATATTTTTTAAAATTTTTAATATTTTTTTAAAATTTTTAAAATTTTTTTAAAATTTTTAAAATTTTTTTTAATTTTTTTAGTTTATTCTTTTTAAATTAATTCAATTCTTTTATTTAATATTCATATATTCAATTTTTGATAAAAGAAAAAAAATAAAAATTAAAAAAAGTGTGGTGTGTGAAGGTTGTGTGAATAGTAGGAGGTTGTGTAGATTTTTTTTTTATAATATGCTTATACGTAGATGACATGTCGATTTTCGACACTGATAATATGAGCATTGCAAGTACTAAGAAATTTTTGTCATCTAATTTTGATATATAGGATTTGGGTATTGCAAACGTGATTTTGGGTATTAAAATTATAAGAAATAATAATGGTATAATTCTAATCCATCACATTATATTGAGAAAATATTGAAAAAGTTTAATCACTTTGATTACAAACCCATGGCTACACCTTTTAATTCAAATCTAAAATTGTATCCTAATACTGGGAGAGCAGTGAATCAACTTCAATATGCTAGAGTTATTGGTTGTCTAATGTATACTATGACATGTACTAGACCTGATATTGCATTTGCAGTGGGCAAACTTAGTAGGTACACTAGTAACCCTAGCCATGTTCATTGGATAGTTGTACAAAGAATTTTAAAAATATTTACGAAATACCATAAATTATGGTATTGAGTATAGCGGATTTGCTTCGGTAGTAGAAGGATACACAAATGCCAGTTGGATAACCGAGCATGATGATCACAAATCAACCAGTGGGTGGATATCAAGCTTGGTGGAAGAGCAATCTCCTGGGGATCAAAGAAGTAGACATGCATAACTAACTCTACCATGACAGCAGAGTTTATAGCATTGGCTTCTTGTAGCAAAGAGGCAAATGGCTAGGAAACTTATTAATAGAGATTTCAATTTGGCCAAAATCAATGCCATCAATATCTTTTCATTGTGACAATCAAGCTACACTGCCGTGGGCCTAGCCATATATATAATGACAAGTCTAGGCATATTGGATTAAGACATAGCTATGTGAGGCAATTACTCACAGATGGAGTAATTACAATTGATTTTGTGAGATCTTTTCCAAATTTGGCAAATCCGTTAACTAAAGGACTTGCAAGGGATTTGATGCGGAAGACGTCAAAGGGGATGGATTTAAAGCCTATACAATAAATTCACCAATAATTGAAACTCGACTCAATACTTGAACATATGAAGACTTGAGTTCAATGAGCAAAGTACATTATATGTTAGTGATTTGCAAGAAATATGATATTAAAATTAGTTTTCAAACTAATTTATCATCCCAAGGTTTGAAGTGCTTGGTACTGTAATGAAAATGAGAGGCTGAGCAATAAGCTCTTAATAGACTTATAATAGAGTTATGTTAAAGTGTTTAGCTACAGGACACTTTCTATAAATCTACCTATATGAGTGTGGGGTGGTGTCGCCTCCTATGCGAATTAGGCTTTGTCTCTAGAGTGCTCATGAAACTAGGATATAGACACAAGACCAACCCACATGTCGGCTTTTATGAACTACCCAAAGAGAATAAAATTTATATGTGAAAGATATCCAGCTAATCATATAAAATCGCTAATTCAAAGCATGTCTGCTATGTCATTTTGATTAGTTCTGATGTATTTTCACTATGTGAAGGTTTAAGTCTAAAAGACACCTTCATTTATGTATAAGTTTTCCTATTCTAACCAGGATGTATTTTGAAAATCGTGGGGGATTGTTGGAAATATTTTTAAAATAATTAATTATATATTTTATTTATTAATAATATTTTGGGTTAATTTTGGAACTTGTGAATTATTTTGGAAAAGAGAAGTTATGGAAAGTTTATGAAGGTTATAATATTTTGTGTTTATTTGCATACCATAAGAACATTAAATGGCTTAGTGGTATTGAGGCTCTAGACTTGCCCGAAAGGCTGAGGTTCAAGCCACACCTATATGTCATTGAGGATTTTTAATTCTTGACATTCAAAGCCTAAGGCATTTAGCCAAATCCACACAGACCTAGGGTGTGGGGCAAGTGCTGCAACTGCATTGAAAGGGTCAAGGGGTGCGCGCGTGAGGTGGGCAACGCATCATGAGGCGTTGCAACGCATGGGAAAAATTAATATCCCAATGCACATTCTTGACATTGAAAGCCTAAGGCGTGCAGCCCAACCTGCACAGACCTAGGGCGTGGGGCGAGCGCTGCAACCGCATTGAAAGCGTCAAGGGGGTGCGCGCGTGAGGTGGGCAACGCGTCATGAGGCGTTGCAATGCATGGGAAAAATTAATATCCCAATGCACGCACACTGTAACTCGAACTAGTGCCAACCAGTTGAAGGGGAAGGCGTGTAGCCCAATCCACATAGACCTAGGGTGTGGGGCAAGCGCTGCAACCGCATTGAAAGCGTCAAAGGGTGCGCGCACGAGGTGGGCAACGCTGTTAGACCCCCACGTCGAGTTACCTCTAGAGATGCCGCCATGCCCTAGTCATGGTGGGGACATGCACATTGGCTAGTCCACAAGCATGCCTTGGCTCGTGGGGTGACACGCATGGGGCGCCTAACATGCATGCATGCCTTGGCCCTCGCAATGGCACACACGGGGCGCCCAGCATGCTGGCCAGTGAGGTTAGTGAGCGCCTGCCCATGAGCGCAGGCATGCGCCACGCGGCAATGCGAGCAGGCATGCGCCGCGCGCCCACGTGCGCAACACTGCGCCGTGTGCTCATGCGTGCCCCATAGCGCAGGCCCATGGGCATTCTAATGGGCCACGTGGCTCTGCGTGCGCCCAGGTGCCGCAAGGCCATGCGTGCGCCCATGAGCCACACAGCCCGCACAACCAGTACGTGCGCAAGCGTGCCCACGCATAGCCACCTGCCGCACGCCAGCAAGGTTAGTGGCATGCCTCACAGGCATGCAATCTGTTAGGATGTTGTTGAGTCTGGGTTGGATGTAAGTAAGGATGGTGAATAAATGGTCTGTAAACGCTATGGTGTATGGGCAGAATGCGTATGAATTGTTTGTAAAAATGAAGAAATGAAATTAGCAAGATGAATAAGATGAAAAAGTGGCCACGCCTTGGGGATTCAAGGTCCCAATTCCTCCAAAGAAACAAGTACAGTACTTGCTCAATGTTTGTCCGAATACCCACTACACATTCCCTGCACACCTTTACAACCATCATCCTAATAGAATTTGACAGAAAAGACACACTTGACCCTTAACAAACTGCTTCTAGAACTTACCAAATAAAAGAGACGTGGACTACACTTTATTACAAAACGCATAGCAAAGGAACTTAAAACAAAATGCACAGCTTTATCCTTGGTAGAACGACACCGTATGGCTGGCAGTAAAACGACACCGCATCAGTCTTAGCTTCGTAACTCCAGAGACTTCACTTCAACACTTCTCAGTTCTGCCTGACACCTCCTGCTGTTTCTTCCACCTTCGCATACTTTGGATCTGCACCTTCCAACCCTCCATAGCTGGACCATAACTGTGACGCTCCGACTCCCACGTACAAAAGAACAGGAATCATGACGTCGGGATGATGACAATACGGTCATGCATCCCAACGAAATGTGCTCAAGTGCGTGTGCAACATGCAAAGGTGCACAATAAAAATTCGCAGCGGATATTATAATAGTCAACTCAGTACCAGAATTTTAAATACAAATATTCAACACAATTTATCTTTAAAGAGTTATACAATCATCCCAAATATACTACAAAGGCAATATATAAATTGATAAAAACATAACTCGCTAAACAGGAGCAATCCCAGATCACTCCACCAACAGAGCCAAGCTAAGGCTCGTCATCATCATCTGCATCAAAATCTGCGATACCATAAAATAGTACCACAGGTAAGTATAAACCAAACAACTCTCGGGATAAAAATACATTAATGCAACCAACAATATGACAAAATA
>QEOW01001931.1:259897-312042 GCA_003123825.1 Juglans hindsii
CCAGTTTTCTTTACAAACATGATCATGCGTGCAATATGCGATGTACATGAACAAGCCATAACCAACAACCAACAACCACAATTCACAATGCAAACAAACACACAACAACTCCGTCCACAATCCATCCGACCCCCGAAACTCCTCGGACTCAGTCCGGCAAAACAAACCAATTCACAGATAATATGTGTTAGTGCAAAAATATATTTAAATCACGAAAGTTCTTTAAGGAAAATACTTACAGCGCTATAATATGATTTCTGGAGGATCACGGAGTTGAAAAAGGTAGCGACTCAGCAACAACACAGTGTAAAATACACTGTGGCCGTGGGTCTCAAATACCCACTTTTCAACGGGGACAAACTAAGACCCAAAATTGATAGGGTAGGGCCTAGAGAGGTCGGTGAAGCCAATGGTGGTGGTGGTTTGCCGTGGGTGGCAGCGCAAGGGGTGGTTTTAGGCCAAAGATGCACAAATTGGAAATGGGCTTGGTGGGGCTTCACCGGTGACGGATCGGAGCTGGGGTTGGGTCCATTGGGTTGCTAGGAGGTCGGGGATGAAGTAGTGAAGAAATGGTGGCCGGAGGTGGGCGACGGCGGCGCAACGGCGCAAAGAATGCCGCGGCTTCGTGGGGTGCGTGCGGGCTACCGGCAGTGAGGTAGGGGCTGGGATTTGGGGGTTGAGGTCGCCGGAGGGAGGGGGAGCTGGTCGGCCGGGCGGTGTCGCGCATGGCGGCGCGACGACGGCAGTCTGGGTGAAGGTGACGGACGCACGGGGAGAGAGAGGGAGAGAGAGGGAGCTGGGTCGCGCGGGGAAGGGGGGAAAGCAGGGGAAAAAGAAAAAAGAAAGGAAAAGAAGAAAAGAAAAGAAAAAGAGGAAAGAGAAAATGAAGTGAAAGAAATGAGGTCTAGTCCTCACATCTTGAGTCACGAAAATGATCCAACGGAAATGATTTTAAAACAGCAAATCAATTAAAATAATTTAAACGTAATGATACAATGAAAATAAAATAATTAAATTCCACAATCAATTAATTTTAAAGAATAACAATTTATATGTACAACAATAAATAAATATTAAGGAAACATAACAATTTAATTCCCACAATTTAAAGATCATAAAATAACTTATTTAAAATACCCGATAATTATAAAATAAGAGAATAAATTTTGAATAAATAAATAAAAATGCTTCATTAAAATGCACTAATTTACGGGGTGTTACATCCTCCCCCTCTTAAAATAAAATTTCGTCCTCGAAATTTGTAGAGTCAAACATCACGCTAAAATAGGGTACATGATACAACCAGAACACGCTTGAGACAACATGCCATCACCAACGCCCAAAAGCGTAAGTAATGCTCTCTCAAGTCTACTTCCATAGGCAATTCCATCATACTCACATTAGACTTTCAATGGCATCTTACGTCTAGTATTCCTAGGGTGGCTATGTTATCCAAAATCTCCATTTTTACAAGAACCTTAATACAAATCCAATAATTTCCAATGATTAATAACTCCATACAATAATCAGTGCTAACCTCAATCAACTCCTATGCTACAACTTCTAAACCTCTATTGAATTCGACCTTCAGTAACCTAATGCCTACTCCCAAAGTTAATCATCAATCCACCAAAGGAAAGTATAGCCTCAAAATTTAAATTCCTAGGTAACCTCAAGTCACAATTATTTCCTATAGATAATCACAATAATTATTGCCCACCTTCATTCCATTGAGTAACCCACTTCGACTACACACTCCGATTGACTCACCAAAAACTCTAAGCCAAAATCTCTAGAATTTAATACTATTGTATTTATTCATCTTCAACACCTACCTAAGACACTTCTTCCAAGCCAAAAATGAGACAACGACCCCTATACTCTCCGAAATGCATACACATTCACCACTACTACGCATCGATCTCATGCACACTTAGCTAGAACCAATAATCCTCCATACGTGCAAGCGATCCATCACTACCATTTCTATTATCCGGGCCTATATCCTCGAAATCAACAAGAATCATTTCCTACGTCCGCACCATCTATTATTCCTTAAAATTAATACGGATTAAATCCTCAACCTGTCACTAACTTCGAGCTAAAAACAATCATTATCTGAACTAGATCAACATCTTCAATCCTCAGAAAATACCCAAACTAGATCATTACCTTCCATCTCCAAAGAAGTTCTCTACTGAAAAATTCTCATATTTAGTAACTCAACTCTGATCAATCCCATTTTAATTCAGCCATTCAACTCTGCAATTCTAAAACCTTAACCAGATAAAAATCATTTCCTGAAATCTTGAAGATCAATGACCTTAATTCTAAAACATTCACCTTATAAAACTTGTAAATTCTAAAACCCCAAATGTTACCAAATTGCTTATCAAGGTCGACAAGATCGAAAATTTCTAATCTAAGTAATCCCTTAATTGCTTGTTGAACCTACCACCTTAAATCCAATAAACTTATTTCCTAAAAACTATGGGACCTCAAACCTTAGATGACCTTCTCAAAAATCTAACCTTGAAATTCGTTGAACTTACAACCTCCTACTCCATAAACTCACTACATAATTTTTTTTTTTTACGGAGGCTATGATCTCAATTAACCTAAGCGATTTAAAACTATTCCCCTCCTTAGCAGCAACTTGAGTTCCTACTCCAAAGAGTTCACCCAAACCATGTCGTTTCCTTCAATCCGCGATATAATGAAAACAACCCAAGCCGATAAAAGTTCAAGCCGACTATACTAAATATTCAAGCCTAACAATGGCATTCACAGTCGTACCATCTTCCTACCATAGCACAACTTTTAACCCCACTTCAAATCAAGCAAATTAAAATACAACTGTAGCAAAATAAATTAAAATACGACAATACAACATAAAATAAGATAGAATAAAACCAACAATAAAATATCATAAGACAAAATGAAGAAAACAATGAAGTAGTACACAATAAAATAATAGAGACAACTAAAATGGCCTACCATAAAATAACATAGTTAAACAAAATAAAGTAACATAAAATAAAATAAATAACCAACCAAAGTAACAATAAAATAATATAAATAAAGCAATTAGAATAATATACTTTAAATTAAATAATTTAACTTACAACTTTAAAAAATAAAAATTTCTGGTACTTCACCTAAGGGACATGTGGGTTTACCCAGAGTCGAACTGCTCTGATACTGCCTGTGACTCCCCGACTCCCACGTACAAAAGAACGGGAATCGTGACGTCGGGATGATGACAATACGGTCACGCATCCCAACGAAATGTGCTCAAGTGTGTGTGCAACATACAAATGTGCACAATAAAAGTTCGCAGCGGATATTATAATAATCAACTAAGTACCAGAATTTTAAATACAAATATTCAACACAATTTATCTTAAAAGGGTTATACAGTCATCTCAAATATATTACAAAGGAAATATATAAATTGATAAAAACATAACTCGCTAAACAGGAGCAATCTCAGATCACTCCATCAACGGAGCCAAGCTAAGGCTCGTCATCATCATCTGCATCAAAATCTGCGATACCATAAAATGGTACCACAGGTAAGTATAAACCAAACAACTCTCGGAATAAAAATACATTAATGCAACCAACAATATGACAAAATACATTTAGTCATAAAATACCATTTTTCCCAGAAAAATGATTATTTCCAACACACGCCAAAAATCCCATTTTGGCCCAAAAATATAGTTTGTCATTTTTCCAGAAAATGATTCACACAAAACAACCCATTTATCGGACACTGTAGGCGGGAATCGCAGGCGGGACTCTACCACCGTCCCTGCTTACCACCATCCCTACCGCGTGCACAGTAGGCGGGAATCACAGGCGGGACACAACCACCATCCCAGCTTACCACCATCCCTATCGCGTGCACCGTAGGCGGGAATCGCAGGCGGGACTCTACCACCATCCCTACTTACCACCATCCCTACAGTTCCTTTACACACAATGAATACTTAACAGAGCACTGTAGGCGGGAATCACAGGCGGGACTCTACCACCATCCCTGCTTACCACCATCCCTACAGTCTCTTTTCCTTTTACTCACATGAGAATCCAATTTTCAATAAACACATGAACATGTATGCAATCATGCGAAAATCCAGTTTTCTTTACAAACATGATCATGCGTGTAATATGCGATGTACATGAACAAGCCATAACCAACAACCAACGACCACAATTCACAATGCAAACAAACACACAACAACTCCGTCCACAATCCATCCGACCCCCGAAACTCCTCGGACTCAGTCCGGCAAAACAAACCAATTCACAGATAATATGTGTTAGTGCAAAAATATATTTAAATCACGAAAGTTCTTTAAGGAAAATACTTACAGCGCTATAATATGATTTCTGGAGGATCACGGAGTTGCAAAAGGTAGCGACTCAGCAACAACACAGTGTATTTTACACTGTGGCCGTGGGTCTCAAATACCCACTTTTCAACGGGGACAAAATAAGACCCAAAATTGATAGGGTAGGGCCTAGAGAGGTCGGTGAAGTCAATGGTGGTGGTGGTTTGCTGTGGCTGGCGACGCAAGGGGTGGTTTTAGGCCAAAGATGCACAAATCGGAAATGGGCTTGGTGGGGCTTCACCGGTGACGGATCGGAGCTGGGGTTGGGTCCATTGGGTTGCTAGGAGGTCGGGGATGAAGTAGTGAAGAAATGGTGGCCGGAGGTGGCGCGACGGCGGCGCAACGGCGCAAAGAATGTCGCGGCTTCGTGGGGTGCGTGCGGGCTACCGGCGGCGAGGTAGGGGCTGGGATTTGGGGGTTGAGGTCGCCGGAGGGAGGGGGAGCTGGTCGGTCGGGCGGTGTCGCGCACGGCGGCGCGATGACGGCGGTCTGGGTGAAGGTGACGGACGCACGGGGAGAGAGAGGGAGAGAGAGGGAGGTGGGTCGCGCGGGGAGGGGGGGAAAGCAGGGGAAAAAGAAAAAAGAAAGGAAAAGAAGAAAAGAAAAGAAAAAGAGGAAAGAGAAAATGAAGTGAAAGAAATGAGGTCCAGTCCTCACATCTTGAGTCACGAAAATGATCCAACGGAAATGATTTTAAAACTGCAAATCAATTAAAATAATTTAAACGTAATGATACAATGAAAATAAAATAATTAAATTCCACAATCAATTAATTTTAAAGAATAACAATTTATATGTACAACAATAAATAATTATTAAGGAAACATAACAATTTAATTCCCACAATTTAAAGTTCATAAAATAACCCATTTAAAATACCCGATAATTATAAAATAAGAGAATAAAGTTTGAATAAATAAATAAAAATGCTTCATTAAAAATGCACTAATTTACGGGGTGTTACAATAACATTCTCCCCCACTTAAAGAACCTTGCCCACAAGCTGGGGATAAAGTTATTGAAGTTTCCACAGTGATTCCCATGTATTATCCTCGGAAGAAGCCCCAGACCATTTCACCAGTACCTCGGTCAGTGCTCTGTTCCCTTGCCATTTTAGGCGTCGATCTATTACGGCCTCCGGTTCAGGTTGAAGATCCCAATGTTTATCAACTGGAGGAAGGGTTGGTAAAGATTGGATCTGAACCCCTAGCTTTTTCTTCAAACATGAAACGTGGAATACTGGATGGATTTTTGAAGATGGCAGAAGGTCCAGACGATATGCCACCGTCCTAATTTTTTGCAACACTTGGAAAGGCCAGAAAAATCGCTACGAGAGCTTTAGATTCTGGCGAAGGGCTACTGATTTCTGGCGATAGGGTTGCAAACGCATGTAAACCCAATCACCCACTTCGAAGTTTCTTTCGATTCTTTTACGGTCAACAAACAATTTCATGCGATTTTGTGGCCACTCTAAATTTTCCTTTAACAGTTCCTTGATCTTTTCTTTGGACTTCAGCAGTTGATCAACAGCATCGGTGGAGGAGGTTCCTGGTACGTACGACAACAGCCTAGGAGGACAATACCCATATAATGCTTCGAAAGGTGAGAGTTTGGTTGCTGTGTGATACGAACTGTTGTAACTCCATTCGGCCATAGATAACCAACGACTCTAGTTCTTCTGTTTAGTGCCAGTGTAACACCTTAAATAAGTCTCAAGGTACTTATTGAGTGCCTCTGTTTGACCATCCGACTGAGGATGATAAGCTGAGCTAAAACTCAGTGTTGTCCCCTGTAATGTAAATAAAGTCCGCTAGGAAGAACTTAAGAATACCGTGTCACGATCTGAAATAATCGTCTTAGGAAGACCATGAAGTTTAAATACCCCATCTAGGAAAGTTTGAGCCACTTGTTGTGCAGTATAGGGATGTGCTAGGGCAAAAAAATGTCCATATTTGGTGTAGCGATCCACTACCACCAGGATGACACTGAATCCATTAGAGAGGGGTAAACCCTCAATAAAGTCTAGTGCTATGTCTGACCAAGCTTAGCTAGGTATGGGTAGAGGTTGCAATAATCCCGGAACAGGCACGGTTTCAGTCTTGTTTACTTGGCAAATATCATATTCTCGAATCATCGTCTTTATGTCCCTCTTCATTCCTTGCCAGAAAAAATCCCTTTTTGCCCTTTGATATGTCTTGAGGTAACCGGTATGACCCGCATGAGGATTAACATGAATGTAGTGGAGGACTTTATTTTTGAAATTAGAATCATGTACCAATACAATACAACTCCACTTCAAAATAATACCTTGCTGAATAGAGTATCCCTTAGGCACCTCTAGCTTGTTTTGCAAATTGTCCAGTAAAGCCACCATCGCAGCTGAGGAAGAATAACTCAGCTTCAATTCAGTTAGACAATCTGGTGTGGGAAATGACACCATGGCTAAATACCCCTCCCATTGTTCCTTATCTTCATCCCTTCTTGAAAGGGCATCCGCAACCTTATTCTCCTTGCCCTTTTTATACTCTATGGAGAAATCATACCCCATGAGTTTTGTAAGCCATTTTTGATGGGCTGCCGTGCCTATTTTTTGCTCTAGTAAAAACTTCAAAACTTGTTGGTCAGTCTTAATAACGAAAGACTTACCCAACAAGTAAGGCCTCCATCGTTGCACTGCCGTGACTAAGGCTAGTAGTTCTTTTTCATACGTGGACAGCTATAGTGCTTTCCCTTTTAACGCCTTACTCATATAAGCCACCGGTCTTCTTTCTTGCATTAAAACAACACCCATACCCACTCCACAAGTATCACATTCAATTGTAAAATGCTTAGAAAAATCAGGAAGTGTTAAAACAGGAGGATTTGAAACTGCCTCTTTTAGGTGGCTAAAGCTTGGGCTGCCTCATTGGTCCAGCTGAAATAATTCTTTTTTAAAAGGGCAGTAAGAGGTGCTGTAATGATGCCATAGTTTTTTATGAACTTCCGGTAGTAGCCGGTTAGTCCGAGAAACCCTCTCAAAGATTTCACATTTTTTGGTATAGGCCATTCGAGCATCGAACTAATCTTTGAACAATCTGTTTGCACCCCATCCGCAGAAATAACATGGCCCAAATAATTAACTTCCTTGACCCCAAAACTACGTTTGGATTGCTTGACAAATAGCTGGTTGTCCTATAATAAGTCAAGAACTCGTTGCAAATGGACTAAATGATCTTTCCATGACTTGCTGTAAATGAGTATGTTGTCAAAAAATACAAGGATGAATCTCCTCAAAAATGGCCTAAAGACGTCGTTCATCAAGCCTTGAAAAGTGGCTGGGGCATTGGTCAGTCCGAAGGGCATTACTAAGAACTCATAATGTCCTTCGTGCGTGCGAAACACTGTTTTTGCAACATCCTCTGGTACTACATGAATCTGGTGATAACCGGATTGTAAATCTAATTTCAAAAACACCACAGCGCCAAACAACTCATCCAGCAGTTCATCGATGACTGGTATTGGAAATTTATCCTTTATCGTGTGCTGGTTTAAAGCCCTATAGTCAACACACAATCTCCAACTTCCATCCGCCTTGCGAACTAACAGAACGGGTGAAGAGAAAGGGCTGGAACTCGGCCTTATTACTCCTGAATTCAAAAGGTCCTTCACTATTTTTTCAATTTCTGACTTTTGGTAATGGGAGTAACGGTAGGTTCGAGTAGAAATTGGTGGGGTTCCTTCTTTTAAAATTATTTTATGATCTTGTACCTGTGAGGGTGGAAGACCCTTAGGCTCTTCAAATACTGCAGAAAATCTGCCCAGCACTGCTTGCAGGTCCCCTCTTAGCTTAACTTGAGATTTCTCACAATTTACAGATAATAATTGTAAGAATAACCCCTGCCCTTAGTCACTTCAGTTTTCAACCATTTAGAACTTCCTTCAAACGACAAAGTGCTAAGTGGAATACCCCAGAGGCAAAATTTCTTGCCCTCCAAGAAAAATTGCATGCAAAGTTTTGAGAAGTCCCATATAATCGGGCCCAAAGTTTTAAGCCACTGTACTCCCATTACAACATCACAACCACCCAACGTTAACAGAAAAAAGGAAGAGGAGAACTTGTTACCTTGCACTGACAATTCCAACTTGCTGCATAGGCCTATGCTTTTGATAACTTCCCCATTAGCTACACGAACTGAAAGTTGGGTTGATCCCTACACTTGAAGCTTAGCTTGTTTGGCAATGGATGGGTCTAGGAAGTTATGGGTACTCCCCGAATCGACCAATACCACCACTGAAATACCCTTGATCCGCCCAGCTAAACGCATGGTGCTAGCATTTGGAGTTCCAGCTATTGCATAGAGTGAAATTTCAGGGGCAGCATCTGGGTTAGGATCTCCCTTATCATCGATGTCTTTAGAATCATAAAATTCTTCTTCTACTTTGTCATCCGTACTCTCTTCTCCTCCTTGAAGTAAATAGAGCCTCGGTTGCTTGCAAACATGAGTAGTATTCCATTTTTCTTCGCAATGGTAACATAGGCCCTTTCGTCTTTTCTCATCCATTTGCATCGATGATACTTTCTTTATTGGTGTATAAGGAACTAATGCTTTAGAGTTATCACTCTGCTGTCCACGAAAATTACCCCCTCCTTGTGAGCAAACTGATGTGAATCACCCGATGGTCTCCAAGGTTTTCTAGTGCTCAGTAAGTATTCCTCTTGGATTTTTGCTAATCCAAAGGTTGCGTTCAAGTTAATCGGACTAAGCATCCGAATAGGGAGGCGGATTTCATCCTTTAAGCCGCTTAGGAGACAGCTTAACTTATGATGTTCAGGGAGGCCTCTTAGCCGATTAGACAAAGACTCAAATTGAGCTTTATAAGCAGCTACTGTGGTGGTTTGTTTTAAGCGTGTTAACGCTTCCATTGGGTCATCATACGCTGTGGGGCCAAAGCGTATTTGTAGCGCCCTAGTGAATGTTTCCCAGTTATTAAAGAGAGCACTCTCACGTGCATCTTGATACCAAATCAGGGCCTCACCATTCATGTGATAGGATGCCATTAATAATCGTTGTGCAGGTGGTGTTTGGTTATATTCGAAATAATGATGTGCTTTAAATACCTATGCTGCAGGATTCCCACCTTCAAAGTTTGGAAACTCCATGCGAACTCCCCTGTGAAAGTTCCTCCGTCCATCATGAAGTTCCAGGTCATGTTCATTATGTTGCTTCCATTGATGATTCTGGTTGGCCACAACAGTCCTCATCATATCGGCCATTTGATCAAATCTTTCCCGGATTTCCGGGAGCTACATTTCATGGGTGCCTACCTAGCGTTGTAGAAGCTCTTGTTGTTGCTTGGACCGTGTTCCATCAGCCATTTGATCGGTGGGCTATTGATACCAATTTGTTAGGGTGTTGTTGAGTCTGGGTTGGATGTAAGTAAGGATGGTGAATAAATGGTCTGTAAACGCTATGGTGTATGGGCAGAATGCGTATGAACTATTTGTAAAAATGAAGAAATGAAAATAGCAAGATGAAGAAGATGAAAAAGTGGCCACGCCTTGGGGATTCAAGGTCCCAATTCCTCCAAAGAAACAACTACAGTACCTGCTCAATGTTTGTCCGTATACCCACTACACATTCCCTACAACCCTTTACAGCCATCATCCTAACGGAATTTGGCAGAAAAGACACACTTGACCCTTAACAAACTGCTTCTAGAACTTACCAAATAAAAAGACGTGGACTACACTTTATTACAAAACGCATAGCAAAGGAACTTAAAACAAGACGCACAGTTTTATCCTTGGTAGAACGGCACCGTATGGCTGGCAGTAAAACGGCACCGCAACAGTCTTAGCTTCATAACTCCAGAGACTTCACTTCGACACTTCTCAGTTCTGCCCGACACCTCCTGCTGCTTCTTCCACCTTTGCATACTCTGGATCTGCACCTTCCTACCCCCCATAGCTGGACCATAACACAATTCAGTGCACGGCTCCAGCCCGTGCCTTGCAGGCTAGGCCAATGGCATGCCCACCAGGCATGCCATCCAACGCATGGCTCCAGCCCTTGCCTTGCAGCCTCAACGCCCTAGCTACTAGCTTGGGCCATGCAGCCAGCGCCTAGGCCACCAGCCTGGGCCATGCAGCGCACACACATGGCTCACCATCAGCAAGCCATGCTGCACCACTTAGCCATGGACCAGCCCGAAGACCACCATGCACCAACCTAGCCCACCATGGGCCCATGCATGCCATCCATGCTTGGTCCATGCCACTATCATGTTTATTTATTTTATTTATTTATTTTCAAGGGACCTATTGGGAGTTTCCAAATTGTATTGCTTATAAATAGGACTTCATTCACTTGCTTTAGAATCTTTTGGCAAATTTCCTAAAGGGAAGATATTGTTTGAGAGATCATAAACGGTGCCTTTGCACTTGAATTTTTTGAGTGAAATTCGTGAATCCCAAAGAGAGAATCACACTTTGCAATTCATTGAATAAGTGTGATTCATGTATCTTGTTCTTGCAACTTGGTGCAATTCGTGAATCCAAGTTGTGTTTATCAATATATGAGGTTTATTCAACTCTTGTGCAATCCGTGAATCAATTGTTGAATTATCATTATTGTTCATTTGTTCATTCAAGTTCTTAAGTATTTTTGCTTTGTTCTTGAGTGTTCATCTTTGTGTTCTTGGTTTTCTTCATTCATTTGCTCTTCCAATCCATTCAATCCATATTTTCGACCAACCCTAGTGTTTGTCACTTTCCATAAATTGTTTGCCTCATCATCTTTTGCCCAAGCCGAAACACCTTAGCCTTGCCAAGTCAAACTCAGTTTCGGCAATCACTTGCCATATTGGGACTAGACCTAGCCACCCACTCTCCTTTCCATATTAGTGTTCCTATAATTTAGGAACCCTAGTTGACCCAATCAAATCACCATAGCCGGCCATATCCCATCCAAATTGAGTTCCAAGATTTTAGGAGCCATTCCTAAAATCAATCTATCAAGCAACCAAGTCAAACCCCTTGTGGCCGTCCAACCCTGGCCGCCCATCTCCAAACCCTAAATCAAAACCCTAAACCTAAACCCTAGCCACCCAACACCATCTTCCAAACCCTAACCCTAACTCCCAAGTGGCGCCAACCCTAGCTCCACACCAGTGCCGTGCGCCCCTTACACCACTGTAACCCATACACTTCCTCAACCTTTGCCACCACTCCATACACCCATTCTAGCCTAAACACCTAACCTCACCATACCAAAGTAGTCATCTTGGCCATCATTATTCGAGAATCAAGCAAGAGAGGAACGGAGATTCGCTCATCACAAGGATACCCTTGGCGTGGAGATCATAGTGTTTAGGGACTTTACCAAGGTCCCTAACAATGCATCATGAGGCATTGCAATGCATGGGAAAAATTAATATCCCAATGCACATTCTTGACATTGAAAGCCTAAGGCGTGCAGCCCAATTTGCACAAACCTAGGGTGTGGGGCAAGCGCTGCAACTGCATTGAAAGCGTCAAGGGGGTGCGCACGCGAGGTGGGTGACGCGTCATGAGGCATTGCAATGCATGGAAAAATTAATATCCCAATGCGCGCACACTGTGACTCGAACTAGTGCCAACCAGTTGAAGGCGAAGGCGTGTAGCCCAATCCTCACAGACCTAGGGCGTGGGACAAGTGCTGCAACCGCATTGAAAGTGTCAAGGGGGTGCGCGCGCGAGGTGGGCAACACGTCACGAGGAGTTGCAACGCATGGGAAAAATTAATATCCCAATGCGCGCACACTGTGACTCGAACTAGTGCCAACCAATTGAAGGGGAAGCAAGGCAACGATTGGAATAGGTCCAACTGTTGTGCAATAGACACAATATATATACCTATTCGGAACAGCTTTCAGAAAAACGAAAAGTTTCACAACTTTTTGCCATCTATAAATAGATCCATTGGCCTTCCATTTGAGGATCACAAAATTCAATTTCAAAATTCTCTCTCTCTCTCAAAATTTTTACTTCTTCAAAACTTGTTAGAATCTGTTTGTTCTCGAGATAACATATTTCTAATTTCTTGGTTGAATAGCAAAATCTAAGAGTATTCGGGGTCTAATTTATTGTGTGCATAATGCAGTTAGACAAACAAACTTGTTCTGGGTTTCATTGTATCTTGGACGTAAATTCTCTTGTAACCCATGTGCAAACCGCTATTAGTGGGGGCGAATATTGTCTTAAGGAAAACAACATTATAACGCATCTTGAAGCAAATTTTTTTCTCACTATTTTTTGTTTTGCAGTCCCTTTTGCACCAAGAAGTTTTTGGTGTTGCTGTTAAAGGGTCAGAAGTTCGTCCTTGACTCGAAGATCGGGTAGCATGGTTGGCAGATGGGAGAGCACAATGAGTAGCTAGCGGTTGTTGTTCCAACTGAATTCCATGAGTGAGAAGATGTCCGTAAAGAGCATCAAGGGAAGCAACATCGAGTCAAGTTCTGATTGCTGTCACTAGGGATGACTCATAGTCAGAGTTGAGTCCAGCTAGAATATAGATGTTGACTAATGGCTGATAGAGTGTCTGGAAGATTTTTCACTTTCTCAAATATAATCTTGAATTGAGCCAGTGTTACCTTTCTTAATTGTCACAAGCTGGTAGTGAGTAAGCATGACACGTGCACTGGACGTAGAAGAGAACATAGTTTCTAGAGTAAATAACAGCTCACGAGAGGTATTAATATCTGTGGAAGAATTGCTTCAGAGAGGTATTAATGTGCTGAGAATTAATTGATCTTGTGTATACCAGTGGTCATAGGCCTGCCATAAATCATGTAACTATATAACTTAACGCATGTTGGTCTCTTGCAGGTGTGAGTATTTAACGTTGATATGGGCTGATGATGATTGAGTTTGAGTACGATTCTTGTTAGGTGGTTCATTAATGCACAAAAATCATGTGTCTTCCTGTGACTTCCTTTCACACCCAAAGTAAACATGCAACACATCTAGTTCATCTTATGTTTGTAAATACCTCTGAGACCCTAAGGGTGCATGACAGCATGTAACGCATTGAGAAATTGGAAGGGGATGTGCTAAGGGTGCATGAGGGATTTCAATGTCTTGAATTTGGAAGTTTTGACAATTAAGTTTGAACAATTGGATGTTAGAGCGTTCATACCGGTGTAGGCAAAATCTTAGTCAATTTTCAGATAAAATGTCCCCTTTTGCCTTTTGCCTACACATTCAAAATTTTAATCCCACATTGAAATATTAGTCATTTCACTTTCTATATATACTACTAAATATTATTATTACTTTTTAATCTATTCTTTAATGTATAACTTTTATATCTATTTTGAAATAGTTTTGTATTTTAGCTTTCATAATGTCTAAGAATTTAAAGTACATAAACCTATCCAACAATCATAAATTAACTTAAATTGTCAAACACAGTTTCATAAAATATGTACAAAATCAAATGTATAATTGCACAAAGGTGACTACAACTTTTATTTAGTTAACTTCATTGTCAATCATAATCAAAATAAGCCATCAGCAAGTCCATTACAAAATCGAAACAACTATGTATGAGATGAAGATCTATTCCTTTGCTTCTCAATGATTTCCATTTGAAGATTATGAAAATGTTGGTTCCAATATTTGTATCTACTCACCCAAAACTGGAATATGAAACCATAGGTTCAGGGTACATTTAAGGAGACAAGATATAATTATGTCGACCATACAAAATGAAAAATAATCTTCAACAAACATACAAAATCATGTCTGGCAATGGCATGATTTATCAGACCTTTAAGTGAGAATTAAAAAGACATTAATACAAACTCCTGAAGTTCGAAAGTAATGTGAAAAGATGGAGCATTGTTCCCAAAATACTAAAGCATTACTCATAGTGATTCGTTGAAAGACATTGATATTAATATTATCACCACGACATGTAATAATAACCCACGAATGGGAGAACTAAAATAGCCTAAAAGGAAAAATGATTTCTCCCATTCTCTATCATCAGAAAGAGAAAAAGTGCCTACCAAAAAACTTAGCTATTGGCCGGTGGGCCATTCACTGGTTCGAATGCAAATGCCTTTACCTTTGTTTCTCATGCCTATGCTTAATGTGCAGCTAGAACGACTAAAGGTTATGTGCCCGTATTTGCTGTTATAGGTGCAGCTTGCTCAGATGATGGGTCACCAAATAAAAAACTGCAAGCTAGTGAACGGCCATTTTCCTGAAAATGGCCATTTTCTCAGATGATGGGCCATTTTCTCATTATCCGTGTTAACTTTTTGTGCATTATCCTGAAAATTAATCTAATTAGGGATATTCGGATATTTCTCATCTGTACTAGGTGGTAACGAACAGGAGCAACTGCTCAATTCTTGGGAGAGATGTGAAAACCAGATCCTTACTAATGCACCACCGTTTTCTTGCTAGCCCTAATGACTACCGAAAGAAAGACAAAGCCCAAAGCTCTCTTTTCAAGGTTCTTCACCCCTCGGAGCATGTACTTATTTCAATCTGTCCCCTGACCCATTTGTCATGCGCGCGCGAGCTCCCCTTTTGTAAAATATGTGAATCAGAAACAGAGAACTAGAACTTTGAGAAAGAATTCCTTGAGAGAAAATCAATGTGATTTATCATTAAAACTGTATTGAATTGCTCGAATTTATCACTACTATTTATATACACGAATTGGCAATGTAAGCCATCTGACTTTAACTAACATTAACTAATTTAATTGTCATATAACAACTTTCTCATCTTCTGAATTTGGCTTCACGTGACTTTAACTCTAATGCTTTAATTTGCTCTTGTATATTCCAACACCCTCCCTCAAGAGGGGAATGGATATTGATCATTCCCATCTTGCGGATCAAATGATGAAAATTTAGAGAGCCAAGTGGTTTAGTCAGTATGTCTGCCAGTTGATGTCTAGAGGAGATGTGAATGATTTTGATCAGTCCTTCTTGCAATTTTTCTCGAACTAGATGGAAATCTAGCTGGATGTGTTTTGTCCTTTCATATTGAACAGGATTTGATGCAATTTTAGAAGCTGGTTTGCTGTCAGTATAGAGCAAAACAGCTTGTGAATGGTAAATGTGCAAGTCAGCCAGTAGATAGATTAACCATTGAATTTCACATGTGGTAGAGGTTAGAGCTCTATACTCAGACTCAGCTGATGATTGACTAACAGTTGGTTGTTTCTTTGACTTCCATGAGATGAGAGAGTTTCCAATAAAAACTGTGAAGCTAGTGATACTTCTTCTAGTGTCAATACATCCACCCCAGTCACTGTCTGAATAAGCTTTTAAGTGAAGAGGAGAGTATACAGGCAAAAAAATGCCCTGACCTGGTGTTGCTTTGATGTATCTAAGGACCCTCTCAGCAGCTTGAAGGTGCTTGGTACTAGGATTAGCCATGAATTGGCTTAATGCTTGTACTGAGTAAGATAGGTCAGGTCTGGTTATAGTAAGGTACAATAGACGACCAACAAGTCTTCTATATAGTGCAGGATCTGACAGAGGAGGAGATGAATCATTAGCACTAAGCTTTAGGGTAGATTCCATAGGAAAAGCTACAGGTTTGCATCCTAAAAATCCACTGTCTTGCAAGATGTCTAGAGCATACTTGCGTTGGCACAAAGAGATGCCTTTAGCTGATCTGGCCACTTCAATCTCCAAAAAATATTTCAGTTCCCCCAAATCTTTTATTGTAAAAGAGTCATGTAAAAACTGTTTAACAGTAGCTATTTCATCAAGATTATTGGAGGCAATGATGACATCATCAGCATAGATCAAAAGTGCCACAAAACTGGTTAAATTGTGTCTGATGAATAAAGAGGAATCAAACTTTGCTTGTGTGAAACCAAACTGAAGCAAGGAGGATGACAGCTTAGAAAACCACTACCTTGAGGCCTGTTTAAGACCATATAGACTCTTTTCGAGTTTGCAAACTCTAGGATCAATTGGTGAGGAGTACCCTGCTGGCAGCTACATGTATACCTCTTCATTCAAGTCTCCATGGAGGAAAGTACTGTTTACATCAAGTTGATATAAATGCCAATGCTTAATAGTTGCAATTGATAATAAAGTGCGTACTGTTGTCATTTTAGCCACAAGGGAGAATGTATCAAAAAAGTCAAGGCCTTCTTATTGAGTGTACCCCTTTGGCACCAATCTAGCCTTGTATCTTTCAATTGTGCCATCAGCTTTGTATTTAACACGATAAACCCACTTACATCCTATTGCAGTCTTATTTGGAGGTAGAATTGCAAGTTCCCAAGTTTTATTTAACTCAAGAGCTTTAATCTCATCTGACATGGCAGTTTGCCATTGAGGATGTGAGCTAACTTTTTTAAAGTCTTAGGTTCAAAAGTAGAAGATAAAGCAGAAGAAAAAGCTCTATATTTAGGAGACAATTTGGTAGTGGAAAGAAAATGTGCAATAGAATATGGCTTACCAGGAGAAGGAAAACAGCAATTGAAAGATGCCTGAGATGTTGAAGCAGGCTTAACCATATTACCACAATAAAAATTCTGCAAATATGGGGGAGGATTCCCTACTCCCTCAGATCTTCTAGTATTTATAGGTTCATGGTTAACTTGGGAAATGAGAGGTGCTGTAATTTCAGGAGATAAATTGGAAGGTGTTGTAATCTGAGAAGGTATGTAATCTGATTCATGAATTTCAAGAGGTGTTGCAATTTGAGATGAGGGTGAGATATGAGGTACTGTTATTTCAGAAGATAAAATGGGAGGTACTGCAATATCAGGAGATGAAATGGGAGGTACTGAGAAATCATATAGTGAAGGAAAATCAGGAAATACAAAAGTTGTGTGATTGGTGTTTGGTATGGAAGGGAAGACAGATTCATGAAATGTAACATTTCTAGAAACAAAAATTTTAAGAGTAAGAAGATCAAGCACCTTATATCCTTTGATATTATGTGGATAACCAAGGAACAAACATTTTGAGGCTCTAGGTTGAAACTTTCCTCGATTGTTTTGGATAGTGCTAGCAAAGCACAAGCAACCAAAAACTTTGAGATAGTTGTATGCAGGTGGTTTTTGAAAAAGAATGGCATAAGGTGTATTATTTTCTAGCACAGATGAGGGAGTTCGATTAATGAGACGTGTAGCAGTTAATACACATTCACTCCAATATAATAAAGGTAATTTGGATTGAAAAAGAAGGGCTCTAGCTACATTTAACAAATGCTGATGCTTTCTTTCAACTTTGCCATTTTGCTCAGGAGTTTCTACACAAGATAGTTGATGAATCATACCATATTTTTGATAGAGAGTAGGCATGTTGAATTCTTGGCCATTATATGTTCTAAGTGTTTGGATTTGGGTATTAAATTGAGTTTGAACATAAGCAATGAAGTTGATAAGTAAGGATCTAGTTTCTGATTTTGTTTTCATAAGATAAAGCCAAGTGAAACATGTATGGTCATCTACAATTGTAAGAAAGAATCTGTATCCAGAATGAGAGATAGTTGAGAATGGACCCCAAATGTCACAATGCACTAATTGAAAAGTTTTATTTGCATTGTTTTGTGATACAGGAAAAGATAGTTTCTTTTGTCAAGCTAGAGGACAAATCTCACAAACATGATTGTGAGATGATTTTACAGAAGGATCAATGGAACTAATGATTTTCAATCTGGTAGGAGAAAGATGTCCCAACCGAGAATGCCATATGTCAGGACTGATGGTGGATGTGTTGGCCAAAAAATAGTTGTTTGAGTCAGGTAATCCTTTCTGTGCGTTAGCAGGAAAATTAATGAGGTGGTATAGGCCAGCTCTAACTTCAGCAAGCCCAATCATCTTCCATTTGTTGAGGTCGTACAAGACACATTTAGATTGAAAAAGAAACAAAGCAATAGAGTTTTCTTTAGTCAATCTTGAAGCAGAGATAAGATTGATATGAAAAGAAGGAATGTAGAGAGCATTATGTAGCACTAAATCAGAAGAGAGTTTGACAGTTCCTATAAAACTAATAGGAACAAATTGACCATTTGGTAAATGGACTGAAGAGGGTTTGGTGGGTATTTTTATTGAGGTGAACAAATGCGGAGAACAAATCATATGATTTGTTGCTCCTGTATCCAGTATCCAAGGAGAGTTTTTGTTCAAAGAATTAGCAACCAAACAAGAGGTGAAGTGAGTACCTGATGTGGAGGCAGTATTGACTGCAGAATTAGGATTAATAGGTGAAGTAGACAAGCTATTAGCAAGAGTGATCAGATTATGTATTTGCTCTTGAGAAAAATGTATGTTTGGGATGTTTGAGTTTTGCTCCAAAGAAGATGCATTGTTTGCATTGGGCAATCGTGTTGAATTGAATCTTTTTCCTTGAGGGCCTTTCCACCCTGGTGGATAACCTATGATCTGAAAACACTTGTCTTCAAGGTGTCCAGAGAATCCACAATGGGAACAAGTAACATCAGGTTTTCCTTTGAGTTTGTTGAACTTAGAGACATTGGAAAAGATTTGTCTGGGTGGTTGTGCAGTAGCCATAGCATGAGAATCAAGAGGAAGCCCTACTACATTTGTCAAAGATCTTTGACTTTCTTCTTGCAGCAACAAAAAAAAGACCTTCCCCATTGATGGTAAAGGAGAAAGAAGCAGTTGACTTCGAATGGCTGAATAAGAGTCATGTAAACCAACCAAGAACTTCATCACATAGTTAGCTTGTTGGCGATCAGCAAGATTCTTTAAGATGGCACAAGTACAAGTGTTCATGATTCCACAAGTACATTTAGGAAGAGGATGATAGCTAATGTATTCATCCCATAAAGTTTTGAAATCACTAAAATATTTAGTGATTGAGTTTGAACCTTGAGAAATAGAGCTTAAAGATTTCTCTAATGTAAAAACTCGTGGGCCATCACTTCAAAGGTACCTAACCTTTAGTTCATCCCAAATATCAAAAGTAGCATTAAAATATAGAAGACTTCCTCGAATCTCTTTTGCAATTGAATTCATCAACCAAGACAAAACAAGGTTGTTTGCTCACAACCAAGCAACTTGAACTTTAGTGTTGTCAGGATTGGGTTGAGGCAGACTTCCATCAACAAAAGCAAGCTTGTTCTTTACAGTAAGAGCAATCGAGATCGATCTACTCCAAGCAACATAATTCGCACCATTGAAAATTTAGGAAACAATAAGAGCTCCAGGGTTGTCACTACAATGCAGATAGTAAGGGCTTGATGAATCATTGAAGATGAAGCAGAAGATTTCAGCATATTGACAGAAGATTCCATATTGGCAGGAGATTCCATAGCAGCAAAAAAATGGCAAGAAATGTAAAGAAAGGTAAAGAAGAATCAAGAGTTTGATCAAGAAAGCAGCGGAAGTTTGATACTCGATGATACCATGTAAAATATGTGAATCAGAAACAGAGAACTAGAACTTTGAGAAAGAATTCCTTGAGAGAAAATCAATGTGATTTCTCATTAAAGCTGTATTGAATTGCTCGAATTTAAAATGTTGTACATCACTACTATTTATGTACACGAATTAGCAATGTAAGCCATCTAACTTTAACTAACTTTAAATAATTTAACTATCATATAACAACTTTCTCATCTTCTGAGTTTGGCTTCACGTGACTTTAACTCTAATGCTTTAATTTGCTCTTGTATATTCCACAAGAGCAAATTCTCTAATGCTTTAACTGTCATATAACAACTTAACTGTCATATAACAACTTTCTCTATAGCTTTATTCTTTTGAACTTGCTCTACTATTAGAAATATTTCTCACAAGTATGCAACACATCATTGTTCACCTCTGTTTACGAGGTGAAATGCAAACAAAAGCGAACCTTGTATAGATTTCACCTCTGTTTACTAAATCTATGCTCTTCCCTTAAACTTTTGATAGTTGTGAATATTTCCCACAAATAATATCAATTGTACTAGATATGAATTCCTAAACTCAACAAAACATTTGTAAGAAACCCTAAAATGAACCCACAGACCCTATAATCCATTAAAAACCTGAAAATCTATCTATATAACTTTAAATCATCACAAATTCTGGACAATGATCCTGTTTTTGCAGAGATAATCAACCCATAATGAGTACAAAAAACTTCAAAAAAATATAGAACATGTAGCTTCGAATTTACCCTAGATTTGACGTTGAAGAGACACAAAGGTAATGAAGTGCAACGCTAATGGAGGAAGTGCAGCGTGTGAATGGAGACAATAAATATAAAGGTGGAAATTTCAATGAAGGGAGCTAGAAATACACTTCCCCAACTCTGCATTCCACTCAAGGTTAGAGTTTGAACGCCAATATTCGGTGCTTCAGATGCGAGGAGCCTGATCATAGGATGACAAAATGCAGAAAGTCTACCAACCAGGAGGAGAAAAACCTCCTGATCAATGAAGATGACACGGAGGATGTTGAAAGCATGGGAGAACTAATCTATGACGAAGATGGCGACGAAGGGGATATCTTGCACGTAGATGGTAAGGAGATCCTTGTCGTCAGAAAGAGTTTACTAACTCCCAAAGGTGATTCAGGCGAAGATTGGTTGAGGACTAATATCTTTCACACTACCTACACTATTTCCAAGAAGGTGTGCAAACTGATCATAGATAGTGATAGCTATGAGAATATGGTCTTCGAGGAAGCAGTTCAAAAGCTGCAACTCAAGACAGACCAACACCCAAAGCCGTACAAACTTCATGGCTGAAGAAGGGCAGTGAGGTCACCGCCGGCCAATGGTGTTTGGTCTCCTTTCTGATTGGTCGAAAATATTTTCACAATGCGTGGTGTGATGTGGTATCCATGGATGCTTGCCATCTATTGCTATCCAGGTCATGGCAGTATGATCAAACCGTGATTCACGATTGGCATAAAAATACCTATTCCCTTAGCATTAAAGGGAAGAAGGTTGCCTTAGCACCTCGTAGGGAGCGAGCTACTTCTACTCCTGAGAGTGAAAAAGGACACACTCTTCTATCAAAGGCTAGATTCTTGGAGGAGGCAAAGAAAGAAGGCATAGTGTTTGCCTTGGTACCATGTCACGACCATGGCGGAATGGACTGTGAGATACCGCTAGAAGTTCAATAGATACTATCTAAGTTTGTACATCTAATGCCGAAAGACTTTCCCCCTGGCCTTCCACCCATGAGAGATATACAACACCAAATTGACTTGGTGTCGAGATCTAGTTTACCCATCAGAGCAGCATATTGCCTCAGCCCCAAGGAATCAAAAGAATTACAGCGCCAAGTGGTGGAATTGTTAGAGGGGATCTACATCCGTGAGAATATGAGCCTATGCGTAGTTCTTGCCTTCTTGGTGTAATGCTCGTCCTTGTGGTGGGTCTTTTTGTAAAATATTTTGATTAAGGACGACGGGAATTACCGTCTGATTTAAAACTTTTTGTTTTCTTCCCATGGTGCTAGACTCTACGTTTATAAAATAAAATGTGCTTTTACAATAAAAGAGGTTTACAGCGGAAAACATCAATTTTAATAATAAAAGGCCTCTCTTACATTTAAATGCTCATGCCTAGACTTCCGTGCTCTTCCCCATGGGCCATGTCCATCCCGACGCGTATTTCTTTTCCTTCCCTGTAGGGGGGAGGGACATACATAAAAACTAAAATGAGTCGAAGACTCGTAAGCATTACTTCATGTAGTTAAATTATAATAACATAGGTTTTCATTCATGCATTCATCATTCATACATACTATACTTATATGCATGCGTGCATACGTACATACGTGCGTTCATTTGAAAACGTCACTGGACGGAGTTTTTCTTTTAAAAGGAGACTTTCTCTTCGTAAAACGTGTCACCCGTCAGTGCCTTCACTTATTCAAGAGTGCAGTGCCTTCATTTCTTAAAGTCCATTCATGCTCACCCGTCACTGCCTTCATTTCTTCAAGAGTGCAATGCATTCAAGCATACATACATACGTACATTCATTCATTCTTATCCCTTTCATAGGCCAGTACACACTGTTACGCCCCGTGTGTTAGGGTTAGCGGCCCTATGGCCAATGGATTCGCCTGTGGCCACGGGTTGGAATCCCATTCCGTTAGGGTGCAGCACTGGGTGCACTACCAATACTACTGCCCGACATTGCAATCTGCCCATTCATTCATTGGGTACCCCTTTTCATTCATTCATGTGACCGTTACGTATTTTCATACATTTCATGCTTTCCTTTCTTTCATTCATTCATGTCAGCTCTAAAGAGTTGGAGCTTTCATTCAGTTCTTTCTTTCGTTAACTGCTCTTTTATGAGAAAACATGAACATGGGCTTAAACATCTTCTTTCATGACATCCATGAGCATCACCTCATGGCATTCATAAAAGTGTCAGTTCAGTCCTTTCATGCCTTTTTCATTTCATTTTAGCTGTTTCGTTTCAGTTCATGAAAAACATCTTTCAAAAGCACGGGCTTAAACGTCGTCTTTCACGGCATCCGTAAGCATCACCTTGAACGTCGTCTTTCGCGGCATCCACGAGCATCAGCTCATGGTGCTCGCGAAAGCGCCGGTTCGTAGGATCCATAAAATCGTCAGTCTAAGCTCGTCTTTCGTGCATAAATTTCACCTTTCACGGCATACGTAAGCATCACCTTGAACGTTGGCCTTCACGGTGTCCACGAGCATCACCTCATGGCGCTCGCAAAAGCACCGGTTCGTAGGATCCATGAAGGTGTAGGTCCAAGCTCGTCTTTCGTGCGTTCACTTACTACATCGGTTCGTAGATTTTCTTAGAAAATACGTACAATAGATACGCCGTATAGTCATCCATTCGCATGCATACAATTAATAACTTTGGGTGCGTAAAAAGGGGCTTTTATGGAGGGGCCGTACGTACTTATACATTTGAAAGTTTAGCATCTTCTTTCGTAAAGCTTCTTCTTAAAGAGAAGAGCGGTTCATTTTCGTTTCATATAATTTCTAGAAAACTCTAGAAGGGAATGAACGTAATACTTACCTGAACTCCATGCTACTTTCATACCATGCAGTCCATTCATGCGCGTGTCAGCTGGCAACCTACATGCATACACATAACCTTAACGTCATTCTATCTAGTACATACGCAACTGAACTAGAAATAGAACTACACCATACTTAAAACACTATTCTTTTATCCTGTGCACTTACGTACCCTTTACTATGCTAAAACCTTCGGGAACTACTTACGGTCACTACATTTTCCAAACTCGACGTTCCACATCGAGTGTTCATTCACTAAGGTGAACCCATAATTCACCTTAGGATTAAGACAGTAAGACCTTCGTCTTACTCTTCCCGTTAACCACGTTCCGACGCATGATTCAGACCGATGGAATCACACATCCCAATCCTGGACAGTACACCTGTCACTAACTCCATGCATCTTAGCCCATACTAAATCCTCATTTCCATCCATACAAGCCACATATCTCTAAGCCAACTCGGAGGCTTAAGCACCGTGCAACTATGCTGCGGACATTTTACCCATTACATATGGTGAATCCGTCCGGTATACGTGTCTCACCAAATTACACATGTACCTTACCCCTTCATCACTTAAAATCAACATATAACACGTTGACCATCTGCTTGTGTAAACAAGCACCATACTCTGATACCATCCTTCTCTTAACCCGGCCAGCACGACTCTTCATGCTAGCCATTCCTCCTTACAGTTCATCCCAACACTTAACGCGACAAGACTCCGTTCACAACTACGCCTTGTGTCACGTCACATAGCTCGAGACTACTCTCAAGCTACATCGTGACCTTGTTACGTCACCTGACATCTTGTTACGTCACTTCTACGCCAACTGCTAACTCAGCACTCTCATACTTATTCTGCTACTACACCCATACTTCCAACCATAAGTCAATTACAGTGACACTTGTCACCTCAGACTACAAGCCACATCATAGTTATCTCGGGACACTGTTCCACTGTTCCCAACACAACTCATCACGTTCTACGCCCATCAATCACTCAACCATCCTTATCTCCGCGACACGCCACACGGTGTATCGCGGCACCTCACGGAGTACACTCCACGTATATTCCCTTCATATACGCTACAACCCATCATAAGCATGACTACCCATAGTCACGCCACTTCGTGACATTCCTCAGTCATGCTTCCGCTGCGCACTCTTACACTTGTTCCGTTACTTCATCCATACTCCCAGCCATAAGTCAATTATGGTGACACTTGTCACTTCAGACTACAGGCCACATCACAACTACTTCGGGGCACTGTTCCATAGTTTCCGACACTATTCATCGCTCTACGTCCATCAGTCACTCAATCCGCCTTATCTCTGCGACATGCCACACAGTGCGTCGCTTCTCCGCGTATACTCACATCACGTTATGCCACATCACCATTACGGCATACCTGCCGTATGGAGCGTCACTCACTACATGGAGTACACTCCGCGTATACTCCATACACGTTACGCCACATCACCATTACGGTATACCCGTCGTATGGTGCGTCACTCACTACATGGAGTACACTCTGCGTATACTCCATACACGTCACGCCACATCACCATTACGGCATACCTACTGTATGGTGCTTCACTCACTACATGGAGTACACTCCACGTATACTCCCTTCAAGCACAATACGCCACACAAAGTACACTCAGCGTGTACTCTTCCCATTCCACACAACGCCACGCCATCATTACAGCACATATTCCACAACTGCATTACAACACAACCAAGCCATAATTACGGCACAAACTCCACAACCGCATTACACAGCACAGTCCACAACACTTCACAAATACGCCCAACACTTCACAGCACAACACATCACAAAACGCCGAACACTTCGCTACACAGCACATCTCCAAACTACACAGTCATTCCCCTAATACTAACAGCACAGTCCACAACATAGTCCACTAATTAACATCTAACATAATTAAAAGGGATAGAGAGTTATACCATTGACGGGATGACCCGTGCATTGCCCTTTGACCGTCACGGTTGATGACGTCGGAAAGGACGTACAGGGTGGCTACACCACGTACGGGAACCGTTTGGGCGTTTGGATAGCTAGGTGTGGTCTTGGAAAGGCTTGTGATGGCCTTGTGTTCGTGGCTGTGAGGAGCGTAACACGGCGGATCTAGCCGTGTGCAGTGGCGGTCAGTCATGCGCAGTGATTGTCCATCACGTGCAGTGGTTACCCACCACTTAGAGTGGTGGTTTGGACTTATGGGTCAGCTAAGGGAAATGCGGTGGATCTCGTGGTGGCTTCGAGGTGGCGCCACGGTGGCTCATGGTGGTGGTTCAAGGCAGTGAAGTAGAGGAAAGGCCGTGGGAGAGTGAGAGAGAGTGTGTGTGCATGGGTGACAGATCGGGACCATGGGTGGTTGGTATAGCTTGGTGGTGGCTTGAGGAGGCTGATGATGGTGGTTCTACGCCGTGGGTGGCGGTGCACGACGATGGAGGAGTGCAAAACCTTGCGTTTTAGAGAGAGGGAGGCCGTGCGGTGGAGGAGGGGTATGGACCTCGGGTCACATGGAGGAGGAAAAGGGAGGTCCATGGCAGTGTTTGGTGGCCTTAGGTGCCGCGTACGGAGGCGCACGGTGGGGAAATGGGTCAAAGACCCATTTCGGCTACTTGCCGTGAGGGAGGAGGGAGGGTTGCGCAACAGGGGCTGACTTTGCTGGAGGGTGGTGGTCGGTGGTAGAGGAAGCTGCAATGGATGTGGTGGCGCCGGAGGACGGCGCACGGCGGCGCTACGTGCATCATGCCCATTCGGGCTATGCACTGCCGTGAGGGAGAGAGAGGGAGCATGAGGGGGAGATATCGGGATGGGGGAGCTCGCCGGAGGGAGAGGGATCTGGTGGTGCCGGCGGTGAGAGCTGGCGGCGCCGGCCTGGAGGAAGAAGCATTCAGGCGGAAGGGGACTGCGTACTACGTACGCCGAATGAGAGAGGGAGGAGAGAGAGAGGGGGCTAGGGAAAAAGTGAGGGAAAGAGAGAGGGGCACTATGTTTTTACCCAGTCCTTTCGTCTTGGGGTCTGCGCAACAGTCTAACGATGGGGATTTAAAACACTGATTTGAAAATGCGTAAACGTTAACTTAATTAAAAGCACTTAGAGGAATTAAGGTAAATAATATTTTAAACTAATTTTAGTTTATAAAGTAATATTTCTTCATCATTAATAAAATGATGAAGTCTTATTTAATATATTTAAGAGAATAAAATCATTAAATTAATTAAAACTTCCAACATAATTTAAATCCCATAATATTTCAAATAACTGGAATCATTTTAATAATTAATATTAAAATGATTTCTGACAATTATAATATTTTGGAACTCTTCAAAATATTATAATTGTCTCATTTAAAAACAAGTTTAACTCAACGATACTGGAAATACCTCATATAAATATTTCCAGTACATTTAAAACATTGGGCGTGCCTTAGAAGTCACCTAATATCTCGAGAGACACGTCGTCATAGTTCGGCACACATGACGATGCTCGCAGTTGTCAGAAAGAATGGCAGACTGTTGCATAATTTCGTCATCAGAATTTACTTACGTCAGAAAGAATAAGTCTTACGTAAGAAAAGGAGAAGCTTACGTAAGAAGAAAGGAGCAGGGGTTACACCTGGTACCCAAGAAAGATGGTTCATGGCGCATGTGCGTGGACAGTAGAGCCATTAGTAGAATCAGCGTGAAGTACAGATTCACAATTCCCCTTCCTGGATGACATGTTGGATTAGTTCAGACTCTAAGATATTTTCGAAAATTGTCTTCAAAAGTGGGTATGGCCAGATCTGAATACACCTTAACGATGAGTGGAAGACAGCATACAAGACGCAACACTACCTCTACGAGTGGTTGGTCATGCCCTTTGGGCTAACACACCCAATGCATTTATCAGATTTATGCATCAGGTATTACGGTCGTTTATGGGAAAGTTTGTCGTCGTCTACTTCGATGATATCCTCATCTACAGTTCACATGGGAGACACATGTAGAGCACCTCCAAGCTGTTTTTGAGACGTTACGAAATGAGTGTTTGTTCGTCAACCGAAAGATGTGCTCATTTTTTGCCACTTCTATTACATTCCTTGGATTTGTCGTCACAACAAATGGTGTCCAAGCAGATCAATCTAAAGTAGAAGTCATTTTAGAGTGGCCAACCCCCAAGACCCTACACGATGTGAGGAGCTTCCATGGATTGGCCTCCTTTTATCGACAATTCATTCACAATTTCAGCACTCTTATAACTCCCATCAGAGAGTTCCTGAAGGGGTGGTCATTCCAATGGTCCAAGGAAGCAGAGACCAGTTTCGAGCTTGTCAAGTAGAAGATGACTAAAGCACCCATTCTAGCACTCCTTGATTTTGAGAAGATCTTTGAGGTGAATTGTGATGCTTTTGAGGTAGGTATTGGCAACGTCCTGGGTCAAGAAGGACAACCTGTTTCATTTTTAGCGAGAAACTACCAGGATCGAAGAAAAACTACTCCACGTACGACTTGGAGTTCTACGCCATTGTACAGTCCTTGAAACAATGGCGACACTATTTGGTACAATCGGGAAGCTTGAATCGGGTTGTGGAAGCTTTAAGTCAACGTGTGGCACTCCTCACCACCATTAGTATCAGAGTGGCGAGCTTTGACACTTTCAGGGTTTTGTACGCCAAAGATCTGTCTTTTGGAAAGATTCTTAAGGAAGTAATTGAGGGTACGTGAAGTGATTTTCTTTTGCACGATGGTTTTTGTTTCATCGCCCACAATTGTGTATCCTAGATTTTTCTTTAAGAGAGCACATTATACTGGAACTACATGGCAATGGGCACTTTGGGCAAGAAAAGACTTTGGCTTTGATTGCCAGAGGCTACTACTGGCCCAAGTTTACCAATGACACGGCACATTACTTGGTGAGATGTTTCGTGTGCAAGAGAGCAAAGGGACTCACCGTTGCTGGCCTTTACACTCCGTTACCTATACCTGATGGTCCATGGCTTGACGTCATATGGATTTTGTCTTGGGTTTACCCAGGACCCAATGCGCCATGGATTCAATCTTCATTGTGGTCGACAGATTTTCTAAGATGACCGATTTTGTAGCTTGTAGAAAAATCATGGACGCCTCCCGGATTGCTCATCTTTATTTTAAGGAGATTGCTTACCTACGTGGTGTTCCTCGCTCTATCACCTCAGACCGGGATACGAAGTTTATGAGTAAGTTTTGGAAGAGTTTGTGGGAAAAGCTCGAAATAAAGCTAGACTTTAGCAGTGCCTACCACCCTCAAAAGGATTGGCAAACTGAGGTGGTGAATCGAAATTTGGCAATCTCTTAAGAAGTTTGGCAGGTACTCAGACCTTTTTTTTTTTCCTTACAATCGACCCAAGACTCGGACTACCCGGTTGAGTCCATTTGAAGTTGTGTACGGTCAGAATCCACCGAGTGTCCTTGATTTGGCCCCTGTCCCATGGATTGGTAGCTTGAACGTTAAGGTCGAGGAGATGATAGAGCACCTTCGGGGAGTACACGACCAAGTCAAACAAGCTATTCAGGCGAGCAATGCAAAGTACAAGGTTCACACCGACAATTGTCGTCGCTAGGTTCTTTTTGCTATTGGAGATTTTGTTTGGGTTGTGCTAACCCGTGATCGTTTTCCTATTGGTGGGTACAATAAGTTGAAGGATAGGAAGATTGGACCTTGTGAAGTTCTCCAAAAGATCAATGACAATGCCCATAGACTACGTCTTTCCAATCATATGAGGACTTGAGTGTGTTCAACGTCAAACACCTCACCTCTGCTTTGTCAACGATGGCGTGAACTCGAGAGCAAGTTCTTTCCAACCCAAGGAGACTGATGCAGGGGGATCCGAGAAGGTAGACTAGTGCAAAATCAGCAGGAAGAGATAAGTATTCATCGGATTTGGGTGAGAAGGCTTATTCCTCGGTTGTGAGAGGTGAAGTGGCGACATCTGTATTTTAACTTTGGCTATAGGTATCAGAATCGCGCATATGACCACAATCTGGAAAGCTCTCTTCGACGCGCATGTCGTGGGCCCCTTGTCGGCTGCAAAATCAGCCATTTTACTTCTGAATCGCCACTTTTATTTAATTCTTTTATTTTTGGTTAATTTTATTTTATGGTAATGTTTATTTTTAGCAAGGATTTTACTCCAAATTCTTAGGCTAGATTTTAACCATAGTTATCTTATTCCATATTCTATTGTTTAGCCTTAATTACAATTTTTTCATTTTTCGTTAGCTATTTAAGCCCGGCTTGTGGGTTTCAAAAGACATTTGATTTATTTGATAATAAAACCCTAATCTTAGAGTTTATCTCAGAGTTACTTTATGTTTGCGATTTTCTCAATTTTGATCTCTAACTTCCGTTATTTAACTAGTCGTCAAGTAATTTTATATTCTGCTCTGGCATCGCTCTTCTAGGTTTTAATCAAAAAAATATCATCTTCGTGACGTAAAGTCTTATTTAGTTGGTTATATATGTACCATGTGGGTTGTAAAAGGAAAATAAAACCCTTAAATGAAGGCGTTGGGTGAAAGGGAAACTAGATATTCGAGGATGGATTTGGATACAATTTTTTATTTAATAATTAAGAAAGTATTTTTTAATATTGTTGTGAATTTTTTAAAAAAAATATTTAAGGATATAGAAAATGAATGGAAAAAAAAAATTGAAATGGCCATCTTCAAGCTACACCCTCGACTATTGGGTGAAAAAGTCTGCTAGCATGCCACCCAGATTTGACCATTAGGCGTGCCCCTAGCACAAAATCATTTTTTTTTATTTTTATCTTTATTTTTAAATATTTTTTAAATATTTTTAAATATTTTCAAAAAATAAAATAATAAACAAATACATTAAAAATTACTTTCTTAAATATTAAATAAAATAATTAAAAAATATTAAATATGTGAAATAAGCTTTTAAAGAAATGTCACATCAGTCTTTTCCATTTAAATAATTACTCTCATTCAGACAATCAAACTGATAATTTCTTTTAGGAAAATGATACACTTCTCACGGGTAATCGCTGGTAGCTTTGGCTCCTATTTTTATTTTTTTTTTAAAATTTTTTTTATTTAGCGATTAAGAATATACTTTTTAATAATATTTTAATTTTTTATTTTTTAAAAAATAATTAAAAATATTAAAAAATACATATATATAAAAAAATAAAAAATATATATCTATATATATCACTAACGAGCTTTGTCTCTTCGGACTTAGGTCCAAAGGGTGTTGTCCCCCCTCTGCTTAGTCGGTGATATTGGGGTTTGGTTTATCCATACCCAACCTAGTTGGGTATGAAGTTTTATGTTTGGTTACTGTGAACTCTGTTGGGAATAGAGTTGTGCTATCTCTTAGAGTTCGATCTTTAGAGATAAGCCGTCTGGACTAGACCATGTCAGTCACAATAGTGTACTGAGATTCTATTAACGTTTGTAATTGACTTGTTGTTTGAAGTCAAAGTTGTATGTCCTATTAAATGAATGGAATGAGATTCTTTTTATCAAAAAATAAAAATAAAAAATATCACTAACGAGCTGGGAGCACCCTTTCTTAAAAGAAGAACTAATAATTAATCCATAGTTGGCAGCAAAGGACCGGATTCGTGCAGCCTGCTGTCGAATTTTCAACGTACGAACTCTTGGCCAAAAATTAAATTTCATTCGCAAAAATACTATAGTAACCGAATTTGGGTCCCGATTAGAATATAAAAGAAAAATTAATGAAAAAAAAAATAAAAAACACTTTTTATTCTTATCAGACGGATCACGTGCTACATCCTTGGTCCTGCTCATTAGGAATTCTACAAAAAGTGATTTTTGATGCTGATATGTCAATCCGTTTTCTTTAACGTCGAATCTTTTAGTTAATTTTTTTTTTTTAAACAAGACATATACATATACCAAGTTAACATTAGTAAAGGCTAGGGGTAGAATTGTTAAAGATCCATGGAGAGGAAATTAATATACGCAATCGGACCTTGAACAGGAAATAGGCAAGGGTTTTCATTTTTGAAGCAAGGAGATCAGAAAGGAATTAATTCAAAGAAAAGTACGAGAGAAGGTTTTCGAGGGCTTGCGTATAAAGACATAGTCTATGTTTAGTTGTTAAAATTAATTCTAATTCATATAAAATTATTTATTGATAGATCTTATTATTTTTTTAATTTCTCATAAAAAAATTAAATCCATCTCAATCTATTTCATACATTGAAACATATATTTTAATATATTTATATTTAAACACATTTCAAAGAGATCTACAAAATATTATTATTTACAAATCAACAAATCTCAGCTTCCAAACGAGAAGATGTAAAAGTATAACAAAAACTCCTACCCTGATTACGAGTGCCAGCTGAAGGAGATAACACATTAATAGTCCTTAAAACAACCAAGCGAGAAGATGTAAAAGTAAAACAAGCACACTAGCTAGAAGACTTATACCATGATGATGATAATGAACAAAAAGTTAACACGGATAATGAGAAAATGTTTTTTTTTTTTTTTCGAATATAGAAATTATTTAATATGTTCCGAACTGGAGGACAGTATTTTTTATAGCTCTGATTTTAGTACGAGTCACTCCATAATTTAATGTTTATCATATTTTCACATGGGCTTGAGGAGAGCATGTCAAGGTGGGAGGATCTAGGAGCATCTATATTCAAATTTAGGGTCCCGCAAATTTTTTATGGGTAACATTATTCAATGATCAAAATTGGCTTCAGTTTTAGGCGAATACCTAACAAAGACATAACATGATGTACATATAACAAGGACAATATCTTTTATGGCTCTGATTTCGTCTATGTTCAACTGTCTATGATCGATCCCTGCTATTTTCACACGGGTCTAAAGGGACGTTTTTGTTGTATGTACAAAAAGGTAGCACATCAAACATAAACTTCAAGGAAAAAGAGGTAATTTTACCCATCAAACACATCAGAACCTCAAGGATAAAAAGGTAATTTTCTCATCAAACACAAACCTCAAGGACAAGAAAGTAATTTTCCATCAAATTTAAACTACTATTCATACTTTTAGAAATTAGAATACAAATTGTGAAAGAGGAAAGAGAGAGAAAATGGCAGCAAACAAATTGTGCACCACAAAAAAGCAATGCACTGCTAGCAGGGATAAACAAGTAATTAACAAACCTAAAACAAATTTCACTATTCACATGACCAAAGACTTTATTTTCGGGATAATGGACATGAACAAGTCAAGGATAATAAGAAAATGCTTTTTTGTGTCTTTGATTTCAATATGAATGGGAGAGTCCATTATCCATTACAAGTACAGTGCACTCATTTTAAATATTTTAATTTAGATATCATATTTATTATTTTCTAATTAAGTACTCAATATTTACAAATTTAATTTATGATTGTAAATATTATTTTTCATCAATAATTGTCTCTATTTTCACATGGGCTTGAGGGAAACATGTCACATTGTCAAGTTAGGGGAGGATTTAGGAGCATCTTATTCAAATTTAGGGTCCCGCAAATTTATTAGGGGGAACATCATTAGGTGAGAAGTTGACATCAATGTTGACTTCATTTTTTATTTCACCCAGCAAAGCCAGTACCAAAAACAAAAACACCAGACAAAAATACCAACAAAGCCAATACCGAAAACAAACAAACACCAACAGCAAAACCATGGCTATACCATCCGAATAGTGGGACACCCATTTTTTTCCAGACGCATGATGCCTCTGAGGAGAGAAGGCAACTCCGGATTGGACTCCCACCTGCTAGTACCTTCCACCCCCAACCTTGCCGGATAGCCCGCAGATTTATTTCCTTCCCGAAAAATATGAGAGAAGTGAACATTAAGACCTTGTGAAATCACCATTACCTCTTCCCAAAAATCCTCAAGGTACCAGTTTGCACATATTTTTTTCCTTGGCCATTGCACTACCAGCAAAGAGTCTAACCCAACATCTATATCAATTATGCCCATCTCATTAACCAACAGAAGACCATGCAGTAGATCCATTAGCTCCGCATAGTTGTTGGTACCGAAAATTACCCAAAATTCCCCCCATTTGATTTCCTGTCTACTGTCTATGATCCCTACAATTTTCACATGGGTTTGAAGGGACGTGTTCTTGTACCTATTATCCAACTAGTCTTTTTCTTTCTTTTTTCTAAATCTATTATCCAACTAGTCGTGCATAAAAAACTTGATAATCTTTTTATTCTGTTTACAATATTATTGCAAAGTTTAATAAATTTACTTGCATTCTTCGATTAATAATTTTAATAAATTTGATATTGAAAATGAAGGCTAGATAATAAAAATATTAGGAAGTATTTCAAACATTTAATGTTCCTAATTTTTATCAAATTATTGTTACTATCGGACTTTCCTCTCTAGGTTTCCAAGGGTTATCTACGTAGAGGCGTTTTTCTACTGCCACCAGTGCAGTGACGGCCGTTAATGGAGGACTCTCTCCATAATCTCTATCAGCGTTTGTCTTTGACCGAGAAAGAGAATGCAGAAGTGGTGGTGGAACTGGAGAAGCTGGCAGATGCTTTTGTGAGTGGTGGTCAGTGTCTGATTCTGAAACTGTTCACTGAGCGTCACTATCAACGGGAGATCTTTAAGGGAACGATGAGGAAAGCTTGACATTTGGTGTTAGGGTTGAAGTTTAGGGATTTGAAAGTATGAAGGATAAGGAGAAGGTTCTACGTGGGGGCCCCTAGTCTTTTGATAACCATTTGGTCTTAATGGCTGAAGTCGATGGTCGGAGCCAGGTTCATCAGATTCAGTGACGACGGCTGCTTTTTGGGTAAGGATTCACGACTTACCTTTAATGGCCCGAACCGAATATGTTGGTCGGTTATTAGGAGCGAAAATTGGTACGGTTGAGGAGGTGGACGTGGAGGCAGGGGATATGAAATGGGGTCAGTTCTTGCGTGTACGAGTCCTCTTGCTAGTCAATAAACCTCTGTTGCGGGGCTCCAAATTCATAATTGGGGGTGGAGACCCAGTGTGGGTTCGATTCTCTTATGAGCGACTTCCCATTTTTTGCTACTGGTGTGGATGCTTGGGACATAATGAAAGGGAGTGTGCCAATATTATACGGGGTCCTGAGTTGCCCTCTGCGAAGGATTTTCCTTATGGTATGTGGCTCTGTGCTGGTACTCGGTCTGGTGTGCAACCAGCGATAGGGAAAAACAGAGGGATTAATCCTGCCAATCCTGTTTCAGTCTCTTCCCCTGGTATATCTCCTGATTCTGGTTCTAAGGATGTGGCGGGTACGGTTGTGTTTGAGAATGGGCCGGATATGGTGGCAGAAGGTGGTGTCTCTTCTCTGTCCAACACTCAACCTGAAACGAAGGCAGTTACAGACTGTCAGGAAGTGGTTACATAGGAACGTGGTGGGTATGGGAAATCAGAGAAGGGCGAGAAAGTCGGGAAGATGGTTAATGGGCTGGATCCTATACAGACTACTAAGGTAGAATTGACTAAGGATCACATTAGTGTTATAGGGCCTGGTGGGCCAGCACTAATGGATTTAAACACTCAGGCTGCAAATCATGAGGAGGGCCTTGTCCAAAGGCCTGATGGGATTATTAGCAAGAAATGGAAATGTGCTTCGGTCCTTCATGAAACGAAGCAGACAGATTTCCAGAATATTCCTTCTGGGCGAGGTGCGCTGAAGGTGATTTCCAGGAAACAGAAAAGGGAGAAGGAGGTGGGTAATTCTCATGGGCGTTCATCAAAGAGGTTGGTTGTTACTCAAGCCCCCGATGTTGATGGGTTCCCGTTCCGCACTCAAAGATATCAGCGGTGGCTGTGGATCAGCCCCGCCGAGATCCATGAAAATTTGCAATTGGAATGCACGTGGGCTTGGGAACCCACGTGGCATTCATACCCTCTGTGATTTAATTCAGAGGGAAGGACCCGATGTATTGTTCTTGCAGGAGACCAGACTGTCCACTCGTGAAGTTGAATCTTGTAAGTACAAGCTAGGTTTTCAAAATTGTTTGGGTATTAGTTCTCAAGGAAGGAAATGGGGTATTGCGTTATTATGGGATGCTGAGATTGATTTGTCTGTTATTAATTATTCTTCTAATCATGTTGATGCTGTTATTAAAGATTCACGTTTGAGAAAAGGTCACTGGTACTTAACTGCTATATATGGCTTTCCCGAAACTCATCTGCGACATCATTCCTGGAGTTTGCTTAAATCTTTATGTCGTGCTAATGATGAACCGTGGCTGGTGTTGGGAGATTTTAATGAGTTATTGTATGCCCATGAGAAAAGTGGGGGTAATCCTAGGCCTGAAAGACAACTTAGTGATTTTAGAGAGGTTGTTGATGTTTGTAGATTGAGGGATTTGGGTTTCTCAGGGCCAAAGTTTACTTGGTCTAATAGGCGAGCTGGGGATAAATGTATTAGAGAAAGGCTTGATCGGTGCTTGGTTAATTCTGTGTGGTGGGCCAGTTTTCCTAGTGCTCGTGTGACTCACGGTGTGGTTGCTTATTCTGATCATTTACCTATTTGGGTAAACTTAGAGGGAGCAATTGCTTCTCGCAATGTTAAAAAGTCTTTTAAATTTGAAGCCATGTGAGTTGGTGAGGTAGAATGTGAAGACATAATCAAAGGGGTTTGGGGAAGGAGTGATGTTCCAACTACTATGAATGATGTTTCGGGTTTGATTAAGGAGTGTGGAAATCAGTTACAAGGGTGGAATAAACAAGGTTTTGCAAATGTTCAGACTCAGCTCAATAATGCACAGAGATCCTTACACAATTTATAGGAGAGGGACCCAGAAATGGTTCCTATTGAAGAACTGAATCTTGCGAGGAGTCAAGTGCAGATTTGGTTAGAGCGAAAGAAAATCATGTGGAGACAACGGTCAAAGGCATTGTGGTTTAAGGAGGGTGATAGTAATATAAAGTGTTTCCATATGAAGGCATTTCAACGTAAAAGGAAGAACCAGATCTTTAAGATTCAAGATGAACATGGCGTGTGGCAAGAATGTTTTCAGAGGGATAGGGTTATTATGGACTTCTTTCAAAACCTTTTCACTAGTTCATCCCCGGCTACTGATGTTGATTCTTTGGCTTTCTTAGACTCTTTGTTGGGGAGAGTTTCTGCAGATATGAATTCAGATTTGCTGAGGGTGTTCACAGCTGAAGAAGTTAAGGAAGCATTGAATCAAATGAGTCCAACAAAGGCCCCGGGTCCGGATGGAATGTCTCCAATATTTTTTCAAAAATACTGGCATGTTGTTGGGGGCAATATTACTGCAGCAGTTCTTCAAGCACTCAACTCAGGTTTTTTCCCAACTACTTTGAACCATACTCATCTTGTACTGATTCCTAAGAAGAAGTGTGTGGTTAAAATGGGCGATTTTAGGCCCATTAGATTGTGTAATGTGGTTTATAAACTTATTGCAAAGGTCCTTTCTAATCGACTCAAATCTGTACTGCCGAGTATTATAAGTGAGAGTCAAAGTGCTTTTGTCCCTGGGCGTCTAATTTCTGACAATGTTTTAATCGCTTATGAGCTGGTCAATTACTTGAAGCATAAAAAGAAAGGTAAGAAGGGGTTTATATCCTTAAAGTTGGATATGAGTAAGGCCTATGATCGGGTAGAGTGGGTCTTTATCAAGTCTGTTATGGAAGTGATGGGGTTTCATCCGATATTTGTTGAGTTGATTATGTATTGTATTGAATCTGTCTCTTTTTTAGTCTTAATTAATGGGGAGCCGAGAGGTAACATTATGCCCACTCGGGGATTAAGACAAGGGGATCCGTTATCCCCATATCTATTTCTCATTTGTACTGAAGGGCTGATTTCTTTATTAAGAAGTACAGGGCTGAGGAATGAAATTTCTGGAGTCAAGATTTGTCGAGGTGCTCCACTCATTAATCACTTACTCTTTGCGGATGATAGTGTAGTCTTTTGTCGTGCGGAGGTGGCAAAAAACAGGAGGGTGCAATTATTGTTGGAACGATATGAAGCTATTTCAGGCCAACGAATAAATAAAGAAAAGACAGCTATTGTTTTTAGTGGAAATGTGAGTGACGACACTCAGAATGAGATTAAGAATCTGTGGAGTAATTGTGAAATCCAACAATATGAAAAATATATGGGACTTCCACCGATCATTGGGAGGTCTAAGAAGAGTGCTTTTCAGTCTATAAAACAAAGGGTATGGCAAAAGCTTCAAGCTTGGAAGGAGAAGTTGTTGTCACAAGAAGGGAAGGAGATTCTTTTAAAAGCAGCTGCCTTATCTATCCCAACCTTTACAATGAGCTGTTCCTACTACATTCTAGCTTTTGTATGGAGTTAGAAGCTATGATGTCAAAGTTTTGGTGGGGGCAAATAAGAGCTGAGTGGAAAATTGATTGGTTGAGTTGGTCTAAATTGTGTCAACAGAAGTCCAATGGAGGATTGTGTTTTAAAGATTTAAGAATCTTTAATCTTGCTTTACTTGCTAAAAAAGGATGGAGATTATCTCATGATGAAGGGTCTTAATTACACAAATTATTAAAGGCTAAATACTTCCCTCACACTAGTTTTATGCATGCAGGTCTTGGTAGGTGTCCTTCTTACACTTGGAGGGGTATTTGGGAGGCCCGAAAATGGTTAGATGCTGGCTGTCAGTGGCGTATTGGAAATGGGAGATCGGTTAATATATGGCATGATAAATGGATCCCTGGGCACCTCCCGTTGATATCAGAAGGAGTTGCTGGTAATGAGAGGATTAATTCTAATTTGGTTGATTCTTTGTTTGTTGTGGATGCAAATATGTGGGATGTTCAAAAGCTTAGGGCTCTCTTCAAAACAAATTTAGTCTCAGAAATTCTCAAAGTTCCTTTATGCTCAGATACGGTTGAAGATAGGAGAGTTTGGGAGCACAAACGCAATGGTTTATTCAGTGTGAGAAACTGTTACAGATTCATTTATACCCATATTGGAATGCAGTGTGCTGAATCTTCTAATATGCAAGCTCATCAAAAATTCTGGAAACCCTTGTGGAAAATGAGAGTGCCGCATAAAATAAAAATTTTTGGTTGGCGGGCGTGTAAGGATGGGCTACCTACTGCTGTAAACTTGGTGAAGAAACATGTCCTCTCAGATGATACTTGTAGATTCTGTTTTTCAGATAAGGAAGATATAACCCATGCCGTGGTGACTTGTGCGGCTATCCAAGGTGTGTGGCGTTTTTACCTTCCTGAATTAATTCTTGATAGACACCTATCTTTATTTGAGATGGCTTTACAAATGTGTGAGAGAAATATGCATGAGAAGTTGCCTGTTTTATTTACTTTGGCTTGGGGTTTCTGGTTTCGACAGAACAAGTTGGTACATGCTCAAGAATTGTTGAGTCCTGCTATGGTGGCTGAAAATGCTCGTCTTGCTGAAAAGTTCTGACCAAGTTCGAGGCCAATCAAGAGTCCAAGCTTTGAAGCATTATAAATGGAAATTCCCTCCAACAGGTTGGTTTAAATTAAATGTTGATGCTGCTGTCTTTTCAAAATGGGATAAGACAGGTGTAGGAGTAGTATTGAGGGATGAACATGGCAGTATTCTCATGGCTCTGAGTAGAGCCCGAAACTCTGTTGGAGGGGTCTGACGGCGTTGAGCTTCTCGCCATCTTCAGGGGTTTGCAACAGTGTGTTTCTATGGGTGTTTCACAGATACTTGTGGAGAGTGACAACTTATTATGTATTGAAGCCCTTAACGATGATAGCATGTCTAATTCTCTATTAGGTGTGTTATATTATGAGATAAAGAAGCTTGTAACGTGTTTTACTGCTTGTACGTTTCCTCACATTTATTGGGAGGGTAATATGGTAGCTCATAAGTTGGCTAGGAATGCGTTTCAAGTCGATAGTATGGCTGTTTGGTGGAATTGTATTCCGTACTGTATTTCTCAAGTCGTTTGGCTTGATAATTGTCTGTAATCGCTCTGATTTCCTATGGATGAATGATATGATCATTTTCTATCAAAAAAAAAATGTTCCTAATTTTCTATTAATAGGTGTTAATTAAATTAATCTTTCTAATGTTTGCTCTCGTAGCTGTTTTTTATAATTATTTGCACATCTGTGTCCTATAAGACAACCTTAATTGATCTTGCTAATGACCAAAAAATAGGTGCAAGTATGAAAATATTATTGAAAATTTAAAAGAAATATGGAGAACTAAGTGCTAAGTAAGATTTTTTTAAAATTCTTGGGATGTCAAATTGTCTTTATATTGAGGACATCTTAACAAAAAATATGTATTAAAGAAGGGTTTGCAAAAATTTTGGTGCGTCATGCCCTAAATGTAGTTCCGCCCGGCATGCTTTAGGGTGTTGAATGGTGCACGATAAAGAAATATTCTCCTACAGGGTTTGAATTTGAAAAAAAAAAAAAGAAGAAGAATTGATTTTTTATGAAAAATGATATTTACAATTTTAGGGTGTGCAACTGTCTTTTGAAAAAATTGGATAAATTTGAGACCCATATGAAAAAATAATTTTTTTTAATGGTGGACTCTAATATTTTTCAAATAGTGTGCGTGAGCTCACTCAGTATAAGAGTGTATCTAGCATTACTCTTTTTTATATATATAAAATTGTTTTCATTATGTTTTGTTTATTAAAAATATATTAATATAACTATTTTAAAAAATTAAGCTTGTCCCCTGTCAAAACAATGTTTGCATCTAAAGATAAACCGCAGTTCATTTTTTTCAATTAATAACGGCCCATTGCACATTTAAATAGTAGAAAGATGTAGCACGAAAGATGGAGATGATTTTGAATTATTATTGGTTGCGTGTATTAGAATTCTTGCTTTTCTTTCTCATTTAGGGTTATTTTTGTGGGAAATACTTTTAAAATAATTATATATTATATTTATTATTATTAATAATATTTTAGGATTTATTTTGAAAGTTAAAAATTAGTTTGAAAAAGAGAAATTAGGAAGAGTTTATAAGTTATGGCTCATGGTTAGGCCAATTAGTTTGTGCAATGTCATGTACAAATTAATTTATAAAGTTATCACTAATAGACTTAAAACTATTCTCCCCTCCATCATGTCTGCTACACAGTCTACCTTTGTACTAGGCAGACTAATCACTGATAATGTTCTGGTGGCATATGAACTTGTGCACTTTCTAAAACAAAAAAGAAAGGAGAAGAAGGGTTTTATGTCTTTGAAGTTGGACATGTCAAAGGCCTGTCATTTCTCTGTGATGATAAATGGGGTGCCTTATGTTTCTATTGTACCTTCTAGAGGACTTAGGCAAGGGACCCTCCCCTTACCTATTTTTATCATGCACAGAGGGCTTAATAAGGTTTCTCAAACAAGCTTATGGGAGCTCCTCGAATTAATCATCTGTTGTTTGCAGATGATTCAGTCATGGATTGATGTGGCTACTTGTACAAATATTCAGCAGCTTTTGTATAGATATGAAATGGTATCTGGTCAAAAAGTCAATAAAAATAAAACCTCAATGTTGTTTAGTAAAAATGTAACAGAATCTGTCTAGAAGAGTATCTTATCTATGTTGGGGGTAGCTCAACTCAACTGTATGAAAAATACTTGGAATTGCCTCTTGTTGTGGAGAAATCAAAGTCAGTAGCATTTGCTAAAATTAGAGGAAGAATATGGAAGAAATTGCAGGGGTGGAAGGAGAAGTTTTTGTCTATAAGTGGAGGGGAAATTTTAATATGAAAGCATATTTCAACACCTTTTTCCTCCCATTTCAACCTCTCATTCTCATCCGCCTTCTCCCTTTTTGTCACCGTGGTCAGATTTCACCGGTCTCTCTTGGCCATACCACCATTGTGTTTGCAAGTCTCTTTCTCTACAATTATATTTTCAATCCACCGGGACAACCATCATCCTCGGGTTTCTCCACGACCACACAATCAAGTTTCAGGTGGATATAAAAACCATCTCACTTTATCTCACCATTACAACTTTTTCAAATCCTTATATAAATTAATATAATAAGCAATTCAACTTTTTTTAATCTTAAAACAATAATAATATTAAAAAATAATATTCTAATAATATTTTATTCAACTCATCTAAAACCATCTCATCTGCATTCTTGTGGGTTTTCATGTGTCTTGTTTCTTTGAAAAAACCGGAACAAGGCTAGCTTTCTATTATGCAATATTTACGAACATTGGCATGGAGAGATTGAAATGCTTTTGTAGGGGTGGGTGATTCAGTTTTTTGTAGTTTGGAGGAAAAAAATTTGTCTGTTATTCAGACTGAACCCGCATATCTTGTGCACACATAGTAATTCACAACATGTTCTTTTGCACACAGTAATTCATAATATGCTCCATTGTCAAAAAGAGCAGTTCTTAATGCTATTGTCTCAAGCACCCATTACAGCAGAACACATACATAGACGTAAAATACAAAATATATCAGTTTTCTTTATCATCAAAATTATGGAAGTCCACTGATTTGGTTAACCAACTAGAAATTCATGGAAAAGATGGTCTATGCATGTGTGTATGTGTATATGTATGTGTACACCAGTATGCCCATGTTTTATGGCTCATCTTTAAATTAAAACTCTCCCCAGTATATATGTGAAATTTGTTTTGTTCATAAAATTGATCTTCCCAACTCATGTATAGTTTTCTTTTATTGCAAAGGCTCATACCTAAGTCTACATTGTTTGTATATATGAAGATGATCTTGAAAGTTGAATGCTTTGAACTAAACTAATGACAATGTAAAACAAAAAGGAACAAAAATAGAACATTATTTGACATTCTTAAATACGCTACCTCTTATGATTTTTTGGAGGAAACCCTTATGATTAGACCAAGTTTTTGCAGATGTTAATGGACATGAAAATTATTAGATGGTCTTGTTTTTAAATAACTCATACCATATTGTGTTATTCCTAAAAACAATCGCACATAAATCTAATCCAAGCATGTCATAGTACAAGGGGATGACCAAAAGAAATCTCAAGGTAAAAATGTAGTTTTATATAAGAGACAAAATAATTTAATTAAGGCAATAACCTATCCAAATAATAATAATAATAATAAGGCAATAGATAATAAGAAAAATATGATAAAAAAAAGCAGCACTAAATATTTAAATGAAAACCTTGATAATTTTTCCCGCCAAACAAAAAATATATTAGAACCTTATGGAGAAAAAGCACGTAGCACATCAAACATAAACTTCAAGGAAAAAGAGGTAATTACCCATCAAATACATTAGAATCTCAAGGACAAAAAGTAATTTTCTCAGCATGCACAAACCTCAAGGACAAGAAAGTAATTTTCCATCAAATTCAAACTAATTCATACTATTAGAATACAAATTGCGAAAGAGAAAATGGCAGCAAACAAATTGTGCACGACAAAATAGCAATGCACGGCTAGCAGGGACAAACACGTAATTAACAAACCTAAAACAAATTTCACTATTCACATGCCCAAAGACATTATTTTCAGTATAATGGACAACAAGTTAACATGCATTGAATAATAAGAAAATGTTTTTTGTGTCTTTGATTTCAATATGCATGCATGGGAGCGGCAATTATCCATTACAAGTACAGTGCACTCATTTGAAAAATGAGTAGATTTTTTATTAAAAATTTAATTTTTTTTGAAAAAATGATAGATGCAGTCGTGACTGTGCAAGCGTCGCGCAATCCCTTTAAAAAAAATGAATAAATACAAGACTCATAATGAAAAAAAATTAATTTTTTAATAATGGATCCCGTTCTTTTTTAAAGTAACTATACGGCACTTACGCACTCTACGACTATACGTAGTATTACTCTTTTTTTTTTTTTAATTTAGATCTCATATTTATTCTTTTTCAATTAAGTACTCAATACTTAGACATTCTGTCACTGCAAATATAATTTCTCGTCTATAATTATTTATATTTCCACGTGGGCGAAACATGACATTATCAAGGTAGGGGAACGAGGATTTAGGAGCATATTTATTCAAATTTAGAGTCCCGCAAATTTATTAGGGGAACGTCATTAGACGAGAAGTTGACTTCAAAGTTGACTTCAATTTTAGGATTCTTGACAGAGATAACAAGATGTACACAAATGTAACTTATCATTTATTTTTTCATCATCATCTCATAATATGACAGTAATTGATTAGAGATTATTTATTATATCTCATTTCTAAACTTATCATCTAATATCACATTATAAAATGATAAAAAGATAATGAAAAATAGATGATAAATAAATTTTTTTATTTTTTTAATGGCTTTGATTTCCTCGATACTGTATGATCCCTGTTATTTTCACATGGGTTTGAAGGGACGTGTTCTTGTACATATCATCCAACTAGTCTTTTTTTTTTTCCCAATTCTTTTTTCTAAATATATTATCAATTTATCCAACTTGTGCATAAAAAAATTGATAATCTTTTTATTCTGTTTACAGTATTATTGCAAAGTTTAATAAATTTACTTGCATTCTTCGATTAATAATTTTAATAAATTTGATATTGAAAAAGAAAATGAAGGCTAAATAATAAAAATAGGAAATATTGCAAACATTTAATGTTCCTAATTGTCTATTAATAGGTGTTAATTAAATTAATCTTTCTAATATTTGCACATCCGTGTTCTATAAGACAACCTTAATGGATCTTGTCATAATCTCAGTACTTATATTCTCCATTGTTTTTTTTTTATAATTATATTCTTGCCTATTATGATATGTGAAAAAATAAATAAATCAATATATGGGAGAATGTGAGACTTTACTAATGACCAAAAAATAGGTGCACGTGTGAAAAAATTATTGCAAAATTAAAAGAAACTCGGAGAACGCTAAGTAAGATTTTTTAAAATTCTTGGCGTGTCAAATTGTCTTTATATTGGGGACATCTTAACAAAAAGTATGCATTAAAAAAGGGTTTTCAAAAATTTTGGTGCATCATGCCCTAAACGGAGTTCTGCCCGGCCTGCTTTAGGGTGTTGAATGGTGCGCGATAAAGAAATTTTGTCCTATATGGTTTGAATTTCAAAAAAGAAAGAATTGATTTTTTTTTTATGAGAAATGATATTTATAAAGTTAGGGTGTGCAGCTGTCTTTTGAAAAAATTAGATAAATTTAAGACTCACATCAAAAAATAATTTTTTTAATGGTGAATTCTAATTTTTTTCAAATAGTGTGTGTGAGCTCACTCACCCTAAGATTGTACCATTACTCTTTTTTCTATATATATAAAATTGTTTTCATTATGTTTTGTTTATTAAAATATATTAATATAACTATTTTAAAAAATTAAGCTTATCCCCTGTAAAAACAAGGCTTGCTCTAAACACAAACCGCAGTTCATTTTCTTCAATTAATAACGGTCCATTGCACATTTAAAGTAGAAAGATGTAGCACGTAAGATGGAGATTATATTGATGGTTCGTTTGGATAGTGAGATGAGATGGTTTTAGATGAGTTGAACAAAATATTATTAGAATATTTTTTTAATATTATTATTATTTTAATATTTGAAAAAATTGAATTGTTTATTACATTTTATGTAAGAGTTTGAAAAAGTTGTAATAATGAGATAAAATAAGATAGATTGAGAGTGTTTTTATATCCAAGCGAGGCTGAATTATTATTGCTTGGGTGTATTAGAATTCTTACTTTTCTTTCTCATTTAGGGTTATTTTTGTGGGAAATACTTATAAAATACTTATATATTATATTTATTATTATTATTTTAGGATTTATTTTGAAAGTAATAAATTAGTTTGAAAAAGAGAAATTAGGAAGAGTTTATACGTTATGACTCATGGTTAGGGTTGTAAAAAAAATTGAAAAACTAGTTGAACCGGATCAGACCGAACTGGACTGAACCGGTTTATAAGCGGTCCAGTGCGGTACCGATTCTTAAGAATCGAAATCGATCCTAATCTGGTTCGGTACCAACTTTCATATTTTGAAAACAGGTTTAAACCAAATCAGACCGATATATATTTATAACTATTTATATTGTACATAATCTTTTATAATAAATTATATATATTATATGCTAAATTGCTAGTTAATATGATATAAAATTGTAATCTTATTCTTCAAGTCTACTAATCTTATAACATAAAATTAAAATTAATCTTATAGCTTTTAATATAAAATTTGATAATAACATATAAATTTTAATCCTATAATATAAAATTAATATAACATAAAATTCTAATCTTAAACATAAATATTAATATAAACTTACTTTTGATATATATATATAAAGGATAAATACATTTTTGGCATAATAAATTATAAAATATATTCTTTTTATAAATACATTTTTACACATTTGATCATATATAATCATATAAAACGTCTAGAACTTATATAGACTATAGTTAAACTCAATATTATACTCGTATGTATTAATTATTAAAAAATAATGTACATATTGTATAATATAAATAGACTAATAATTTAGTATATGTAACCATCATATTATTACTAACATAGATAATCCGTAAAACTGGAAAAATCAGACTGGACAGAAATCAGAAAAACCAGAAGTTCAGGTTTCAGTAGTAAATCAGTCCGATATCGGTTCTTAAATTTTCAAAATCTGTGTATACCGGTTCGATTCTAAAAAATGTACAAAACCAGACCGAACCTTACCAGTTACACTCCTACACTCGGGGGAGGAGATTCGCACTGGAAAAAGCAACAGTGAGAGGGAGGGAGAGAATTGCACGAGGCAATCAGATCAAGGTGGGAAGCATTTCTCGACCCAGCCTTGTTAGCCCTAGTTCTAGGGAGAAGGGGGAAAGAGGAGGGGGGGGGGGGGGGGGGGGNAGACAGTTATATGGAATGAAAAATGGAGGAACTACGTGGCAAAATGTCATTGAAGGGTTGTTATTTGAACTTCAGCAGATGGACTGGTGTAAAGATTTCCTATATATATATATATATTATATATATATATATATAACAAGTATCCATTAAACATGTGCCAAATATATGTTTTTTTAAAAGATTAAATTAAAAAGAAAAAATCTTAAGAGATCCACTGTTTGGCTGCATCCCATTGCACACCTTACATGTTGATTAAAGATTGTGTTTCCGTCTCTTAGAACCAAAGTGTGATGGATCACATTGACCATGTATCTGTAAAAAGCACTGCAAGTCGTGCCATTTCTGTTGGCTTCATTGGTTTCCCCTGTCATATCGTACTTACTCAATTGAGGGTGAAATCTGTTCGATATGCAAGTGGTCTAGTCACTACCTGTAAGGAAAGCACCCCCTTCACATGAAAAAGAGAGACGCAGAGTGACGGGGAGGTATCGCCTTAACTCTCCAGAGTCAAGCATCCTATCACATTTAAATAATGTATGCAGCATTGGGCTTCTTGCAAAGACAGAAAATATTAATATCACTTAATCTGGGGTCCAAGGTTTAAGTCCACCCCCAATGCCCGTGCCTTTCTTGTTGGCCCAATGGTAACGAGCTCTAATCATTTGATGTAAATAACTAAAGAAATGAAGAATAGGTTTGGATATAAAAGTCATTCAAACTCATCTCAACTTATTTATATTGCATTTAAATATTGAGGTATTTTCAGATATTCTGTAAATAATAGTGAAAAAGTAATAATAAAATATTAAACAATAATAAATAGTAGTGAAAAGTAGGTGGAAAGTAATAATAAAATAATAAATAGTAATGAGATATTCTGAGAATATCTGAGATATTCTCATAATCATATTCTCATATTTAATCCGATCATTATAATTTTCTCAAATACTCACATAAAATATAATAAAAAGTTTAATTTTTTCAAATCTCAAAATAATAATAATATTAAAAAAATAATATTCTAATAATATTTTATTCAACTTTTAACTTTCATTTCAACTTATTATCCAAACCTCACTTATATATGAATGCAAATGGGACAAGGATCGAGCATCACTCTTTCTCAAATAATTAATTTACAAATATGTTTTCGTTCTTAGGGAATTCCATAAGATGGTTTTATTAGTTGTAACTAACGTTTTAATAGAGCAAAGGAATGAAAACTTAGACGAATGGATTTTTTAATGAATTTATTTTTTAAATAAAAATTCCATTTGAGACCAAACGGGTAGCTTAATTTTCCCCTACTATAAATAATATTGAATTCTCGATTAATGACTACTCTATATGCTGATGTTGTGTTTCACGGGCCTGGGCAACTCTACGGAGATAGTGCTTGGGTCGTCACCTGCACAGTGGAAAAGGGGGGACCTCGGGGTTCGTTGTACCTCCGATGCTTGAGTTAGTTTTAATGTAAGAGATAAAGAGAAAATAATAATGAAGATGGGTTTTAAAGTTAACCTTCCTCTTGTTTGCTGCAGGTAATGTTTATTTATACTTGCCGACCTGGTCTCCATGGTAGTGGGGTGTTGCATTGTAGGAAATTATATATTCACGTCGTCTACACACCGAGTTATATTCATGACGTCCGCTCGTCGAGCTATGAGGTGTTTAGATTCGTTGTGCATAGTCCGAGCTATGGGCCGCATTGAATATGCCATGCTTTTTGCTCTGGTCCGCATTGAATGCGGCATGCTTTCTGCCCTGTTTTGCATTGAATGCGGCGTGCTTTCTGCCCTGTTTTGCATTGAATGCGGCGTGCTTTCTGCTCTGAATTCCTCCTATCCCATTAATGCTCGATGTGAACTGCCTTCTATTTTCCTGGCTTGCATTGAATGTGACATTCCTTCTTCCTTAAGCCTCTCCTGTATCCTCTGACTTGGTTCCTGACGTGAGCATGGTCTGACCCAAATCTTATACCCAGGTTCCGACCCAAGACTTCCTAATCTGTTCGACCCTGCCAAGATCTCGTATCTGGGCTCTAACTTGGGCATTGCTTTTAGCCTGACCCAAGGGATTTACTCTCTTTATAGTACCCCGTGAATTTTTAGCACACTTGAGGACTGGAAATTATAAAAAGTTTTTTTTTTTTTTTGAGCTATGAGAGCCTTTATGAGGATTTCTGACCTGGGCAGGCATATTGAAGGTGAACGAACGGGTTTGTGTATACTCACCCGTTCACCTCCTCCAGATTGTTGGGATGCGAACTGATCTCCAGCGTTAATGAGGATGAATAATCATTAACTCTATCCTCATTAATTGAAGCTGTTTCCTTGTGTGAACTTCAACTTTGCCCGAAATTGGTTCTTTTTATGCACGTGTGCTGTTGGTAAACGTCATTCTGCATTTCCACGGCTGATCTTTGGCCACCAGCCCTTTGTGTATCTTATACCACAGACAACCCTACAGATGCTCTATCAAAACTGTCGTGCCTTGCTTCTTAGAATGACAACCATAGCAATCGCCACAGTGGTGACACCTTGCTTGTGGGTTCTCACGACTGGCACTACAATCCACTTCATCTAACTCATTAGGAATAAGTTCATCTTCGACATCTATTGATACTCAACTATTTGCACAAGAAGTAGATGCAGATGTGGGTCTATAGGGGTGGAAGTACCTGTCGTCAGTATAGGAACTGAAGCATCCCCTTGTGTATGATCTTCCGAAGCAAGTGTAGCATCCATATCCATATCCACTTGAAAGAAAAACAAATTAAAAATATCTAATTATCTATAACAAAATTCTATAATCTCTATAACAAAAAGAAACCAGAAGATGAATATGTTACAGCATTTTTTGTACTTTTGTGACAACTCGGAGTTGCACATTTAATCTCTATTAGCTAGCTAATTACTTTTTTAAATTCATTAGTGTGGTTGCAATCATATATATGATCATTGATCAACAATAAAACATATTTGAATCAATTAAATTTAAGGCCACAAATATTCCTTAAGATTGTGATCTGGCTTCGTAAGGAAACGGGTAAGACCACATATTTGAATGATCAATTCAATTTCGGCACCGGCCTCATGCATGGAAAGAAAACAAAAAGGAAGAAAGGACCTCATGAACAACACCATGCATGCCTAACTATATTAATAGAAGAAGAAGAAGAAGAAGAAACAAATGGAATGTCTAACTATATGCATGTTATCCTGATTCTACCAAATGGCTGAATTAATTTGCTGACATTTTTGTATGATATATAGTATAAGCGTATAGAAACTATATATTCTTCATCTGTATTAATGAACTAACTAGCCAAACTATATAAGAAATGTATACCAACCATATATAGCTAGATCATAGATGGATTAAATAATAATAATTACCTTACAACTTTAAAATTAAAGTGAATTAATATTCAAAGATAATATGAATCAATATGTATAAATTAACAAGACTAGAGTACTAGGAGTACTATTAATTATCAGTTCTTTTTTCTTTTTGTTTTTTTGCTGAGTTAGTAACTTTATATAAGATCATGAGAAAATTAATTAAAGCAGCAATTAAGCACCTAATTGTATTTGAAAATAAGTTGAAAATTAAAGTAATTGAGAAATATATTACGTATACATGCATACATATATATAATCTTTGAAATTCTGACCTTCATGATCTCTAACTTGCATTAATTCCTTCACTACTAATTGTGTCTTAATTATTTTATAGAACCGGATTACCCCCCAAAATCAATAACTCCGTTTAAAATTATAGCAAAAATAACAATCCTAACATAAAACTATTGTCCATGGAGTTGAAACAATGAAATCTTCAGGTAACATTACATGAAAATTAACCAATTGCACCGGATAAATAAAACCCTAAATGATTGAAACCTCAGGCAGTAGGCATCTTTCGAAAATAAATAGGCTTATGGTTTCGGTGTTGCACTGGAGACTACTTTCCACGGCAGGGCTGGGTGAACGATGGCATCACGGCGGCACACAGGTGCTGAGAAGAGAAACAGAGAGGGGAAAGTCTAAAGAGCCGAAGAGGAGAATTAGGGATTCGGGGAAGTGGGGGAAAAGAGGGTTGGGGCATTTTCGACCCCCAATAAGCACCAAAACAAAGATGTTCCATTTGAAATAGAATGACGTTGTTTCAAAACTGTTTGAATATATCAAATGCCGAATGATGTCGTTTTATGTTTAAAAGAAAGTTCAGAGTTGGAGCCTATATCATTTCCGACTTTGACTCCGAATTCTAAATTATCCACTTCGTTAGAGTCAGAGCTAGAGTGGATATCGGTCGGAGTCAGAGCTGCTAGAAGTTTTGGCCACCCCTACTATTTGTAATGGGTGGACAGGGTGGGGCGGATAGTCATGGGGGCCAATTCGCCCTTGGCGTCCAGGCAAGAGCACCCGCCCACCGAAGGCGGTGCTGTGGTCTGGGGATCCAAACTGTTCCCTTCGCCCATGTGGGGGGGGGGGGTTTCTTCTTGTACTAATCTATGGGAGGGCTTATTAGATTTTTCAGTACTTAGGAGAGAAATAAGTAATTTTGGTTATATTTTTTACTAGTAAAATATTTTTATTACAGCGGGTTTATAATTTAAGAGTATTTTTTTTAATAAACAAGGATATTTGAGGAAAAAAATGATATTTGATGTTAAATATAGAAATTGCATGTTATTTAGATTCATATTATATTTTTAGTGAAATTAGCCCATAAATTCATTATGATTTTAAATGCTCAAACTGTATTGCCTATTTTTTATTATTTATTATTATTATCATTCAAACTATCTTATCCATATTTGTCATGAACGGTTCAATTTAATGAGTTGAATCGCTAAAATTAATGAATTACTCCTTGCCAAATCCGTATTCTTCGAGGCTTTGCATGTGTCGTTGGGCTAAACAAACATCACAAAAAAGATAGTTTTTACTGTCAACGAATCAAAAGTGATTTGGATCTTGGTTGATCAAGATCAGTGGATTTTGTCTAGGGTTGGGCATGGGAAGGCCCATAACCTAGCCCGTTAGTTAAATCCTCCAAGCCCACAAGGAAACGAACAAAAATTCGGCCTTTAAGCTGGACAATGGGCAAATTAGTTTAACTTTTGTATTTACGAGGTGGGCACTGAAAGTGAATTCATTCCAAAATTTTATAAATAGAAAATGATATTCTCACAATAAATTCTTACTGCTCAGTATTATTATTGAAATTATTTTTTTAATTTTTTAATTTTTTTTTACTTAGTGATTAAAGAAATATTTTTTTAATAATATTGTGATTTTTTTAAAAAAAATATTTAAAAGTGTTAAAAATATATATATAAAAAAATAACCAAAAGAAAAAGATTAATTATACCTAACGGTAGCTCCCAGTGGGAGCTACGAGCAGTGGACGTAGGACTGTCCATTTCTAAAGTTTTATCAATATATATTGGTCTACTTCCATTAATAATTTCGCGTCAATTTTAATATAAAGCTATATATTTTCTAACCCTAATATATTCCTCCTTAGGTCATGTTTGGTTAGTTTTTTTTTCCTTCAAATTCTCAAACTTTTTCAAATATATCCAACTTCTATCCAAACATATTTCATTTTTTTTTTAAAAAAAAATTATTTTTACTTTTTAACTTTTCATCTAATCGTTTGTCTAGATTAAGTGAAAGAAAAACAAACTAAAACAATTTGTGCAAAACTAAAACAAAAACTATACTAAAAAGCTTTATTCAAACAACTTTCAACTCTATCTATCCACATTCACAAAGCCCAATACAAGATATATTTTCTTCAATAAACAAATACAAGATATATTTAAAAATGTATTCAAGTTCTCCCCTCTAAGTTCACAAAACACAATAAACAATGCATCTTAAAAAATTTTAAAAAG